>MU790679.1:0-53216 GCA_027886635.1 Lentinula boryana
TCACCTTGCGAAACGCTAAGAATCCCAAGACAAGCTAAGTTACCTACATTGCTTTCACCGTGTCGCATCACTAGCACGACTACTGAGCGCGACAGATTGGGCCTAGGGCGCTTATCTCAATCATACCCTCAGCGCTTGAGGTTTGACAGTCATGGTGTGAAATTGATTGAAGCAAAGCTTGTTCATTGCCATATGTTTTCCAAGCTTCCGCAAAGACTGACTGCGCCACTGGGGCTCCTTTCTGACTCTGAGAAGTTGGCTTTTCGTAGTCAATCGGGCGGGTTACAAAAGTTAGCTGCTGTTCGAGTACGTGGCGTGCTCTAGTGTAAATAATGCTCGGCATATTGAAGATGACTATGCTATAGAACATCCTGGAGACGGACAGTTATTGGAATCAAGTGCGGTAGTGCCTTTGGCCTCTTTGATCTTGAACTGACGGATCTTTCAGTACGTCGTTCTATTCGATTCAGCCTCAGAAGTTTTCTCTTTGATAACTTCAAACGATAGTACGTTTCATTTCAGAAGGTGAGAATAACGATTTACTTACACCTAGTCAGTTCGGCGTGCTCTTCAAGATGCACCAGAGAATGTCGCTACATTAATTCGTGTAATGTGTTCGCGCTTATTCAATCTCATTTCCGACCATACTTTTCCGGCCCCTACTTCGGCCTCGGTATCCGCCCTTGCAACATCATTTATCAAGGCTGGAACCGGTACCGCGGAGAGGAATACTACTAAGGAGGTTTTAAACTGTCTTCGCGTTTTACAGAGAGTACTCCCGGTGGTATTTGAGGTAGAGGGGGGAGAGCCAGGCTCGTTCGAAGTAGATGTATTTTGGAAGAAGGAGGAAATAGACGACACAGAAGCCCAGCCCGTACAATCAGAAACCCCCCAGTTTGTGATTGAAGACGAAGAAGACAGTGAAGATGAGGCGAAGTCGTCTGCCCTTCCATCATCCACGACACCAAATCCAAAACCCAGGAAACAACTTCCATCCCTCGGAGAGCGGCTGTTCAGCTCGATAGTCGACTTGTTATTTTGCTGTGGATTCACTCTCCCAATGCAGATTCAAAAGGACCATTATAAGATTAATTATGTTATATGGTATGTTATCAGCTTTCGCTTTTTAGGGGTTCTGACTCTGTTTGTGCAGGGAAAAAGGCATTGGCTCTATGGTTGATCCTGGTCCTAATCACCATTACGACAACAATAAAACCGAAGTCCTTCGCTTGCTTTTGGTACTGCTTTCCCGCCAAATTTATGTCTCCGCCTCTTCACTTTTCTCTAGGCCGTCGATGTACACCCTCCATCTAGTGCAAAAATTACCTAGACGCGACGTCCTGACCATACTCTGCTCTCTGCTGAATACTGCTATGAATTCCCCACAGGCTCAACCAATAACTATAAACTCTATGGCCGGTAAACTTCCTTACAATCACCTCGTCTTCAAAGGTGAAGACCCGCGTGTCAATCTCGTTGCCATCTGCTTCGAAGTCTTGGTTGTACTACTTGACTTTCAAAGCGGAAGCGCTAGGGATGTTGTGGTTGGTTCAAATGAACAACAAACATCCGCTCCTACAACGCGAACCAATGCATTCAGATACTTTTTAATGAAGTTGGTGAGCACTATTATCGCTAAATTGTGCCACGTCACATAATATCATCATAGCACAGGACACAAGATTTCCAGTTTGTCCTCAGTGGTATCCTTGGGATCATGGAGCAAGAAGTAATGAACATGAACAACATACTTCCTGGAGCTCGAAAATCAACGCCATATATCGCTGAAAATAGTGAGTTTAGAGTGCAAAACGTGTCAAGGCATATTTCTCATTTTTCGCAGTTGTTTTCTTTTGGAAAATGATTGAACTCAATAAGGTCCATTCAAATTATCGACCTTCGTTCTTGCCCTGATTCATTGGTTCAACAGAGATTTCGAGCTTACGTGCTGGACTCAGATCAAGGAATGGACCTTATTGCTTACCTACTTTGCTACAAAATGGAGATCAAGGACAAGCCACGTCAGTGCGTTATTGTATACTGTTCGAGTACATGTTTCATCTTCATTCTAGAGCAGCATGGGATTTGTCGAGCACTTTCATATATCGTTCAAACGTTGTCTGCGGAACCTGCTTTCGGGCAACGACTGACTTATCCAATCAAAGCCTCGTTACCATCTAAGTTCCCTGCTTCTGGCACAGGCGCCGATTTTATGATCAACGTACGTCGGCCACGATAGTAAGATATACTTGCTCACTCTATAGAGATTCTAGACGATCTACTCCATAGTAGCTACGACCTCCGGACAGCTTAACTCCCTGTACCCAGCTTTGATTATTGCTCTTTCAAACTGTGCGCCTTACTTCAAGAACCTGAGTATCACATCATCAACCCGACTGGTTCAATTATTCACATCGTTCTCAAACCCTTTGTTCTTGCTCTCTGATGAGGGACATCCCCGGCTTCTGTTTTTCATGTATGTTCTTGTTCCATCCATCTTTCCTAGTCAAACGTTTCAACTGCGATGCATCAGGCTGGAAATGTTCAACTCTATCATTCTGCATCGCCTTTCCGATAATCCCAATCTCATTCATGGGATTCTGGCAGCGCACAAAACCTTTGAGGACTTGGGGACTTTCACTCTCGCGCGTGGCCTTCGGGAGATAAGACGTGTCCAGCTCGCAAGGGAGGACCAAGCTGAAGATCTGAGCCTGGACGACAAAAGAAAAAGTAAGAGAGTTTCAAGAGAGGAGCATGTACCTGAAGAAAAGAAAAATCTTCTAAACAAGGAAGATGGAAACGATAACGACGAAGTTTCTGCGGTAACTCAGATACCTCATTCCGATACTGATATCGGAACCACAACCACTACGGAGCCCATAGTGTCTCCTTCAGAACCCATTCCCACCGACCGAACTTCGGAAAAAGCGAAAGGAAAGATGAAACAAAGGCGTTCATCATCTTCATTGGATGCAGGTAGCCTAGAACGGATTGCAGCCACAGGGATTGGTAGAAACGGATTTGTTCCAACGCCTGAATGGGTAAATCCTTCTTCTTCTCCCATCCTCTCCGCTCATGTTCCTTATTTCTTTCCGACATAGGTCGCTTCGTGGCAACAAGGGTTAGAATATTTCATATTTCAGGTCATCACAGAAACCTCACACTTGTATGGCAGGCTGCCTCTGGACACGGTGATGTTAATGATTTCTGAGCTGCTGCCGAAAGTGCAAGAAATGCAAAACTCGCAAAAGGCGAGCTCTGCGTCGACAATTCTTGATTTTCTAGGTTCAGTCACACTGGTTGATGTACTCCCTCCTGTCCCGCCGCTTTCACCTCGGCGATTCGTGGTGCGTATTCGATCTGTTCAATCAACGTCATATTGAATGTCGTTTATACAAGTGGTCGGACGCATCGATTGTTTGGCTCACTTCACTTATATGGGGTGAAATCTTTGTTCGAGGAATGACTCCTCTGGGAGTATGGAATTCCACCAACATCCGCTTATTTTATGTAAAACACTCGCAAAATCAACAACGTCAGATAACGGAGACTGTCTCGAGTGTTGTTGGTGGGCTGTTAGGCAGAACGAATTCAGATACGACGGTTTCGAGAACGCGGGTCTGAGGTCAAATCCTACATAGTACTGTCATAACCTAAAAGAATAGCATTTATTATATTTACAACCCTTGAGAGACCGCTAAGTGAGATAGATACAGTGACTGATTTACGATACAGGTTGAAGGGAGAACAAAACAAGACCCAACGATATGTTTTCATGACATCTTCATGTTCAATTTAGTTGCTAAAGTTTCCATGTACACATCTACAAGGGGTGAGCAAAAGATAGTTTGAGTAAGAGCGGTATTATAGGCTTTTCTATACTCACTCGTGGCAGCCTTTAAGCTCCAATATTCCTTAAGCAAGCTACGCAATTCTTCTTCACTAGCTTTGAGGTGCTCGGACGTCTGTCGAATTGACAAAATAGGCAAACAAGGTTGTTCAAATTAGTGTCTTACCTTTTCCTCAACTTCGCCTGCTTCTTTCCTAATCTCCGCTAGTTGCAAGTCGTTCTCCTTTCTTTCTTCGTCCATATCATTATACTCTGCCTGAAGTCGTTCAATGATTCGTGCGTTCGCAGCCTTCTTGTCCGCGGCTCGCTGTTGAGTAAGAGCAAGCTTTGCGTGGGCATTTTCCAGTTGTTTTGCGACACGCTAGAAAGTATGCGATGAATACGATGAAATAAAGTAAAAATGTAAGAATGAGATACAACCTCCTGCTTTAGCCGAAGCTCGTTTCTTTCAATCTTCTTATCGTCTAATTGATCTTTCAGTTCGGCAAGATCTTTTTGCATGTCTTGCAACGATTTCATCTCCTTCTCCACCACCTGCAGTTGGTCTATACATGTACGAAGATCCTATCAAACGTGTGAAGTGGGTTTCGTGGGTTATAATAAAAGTTGCGCACTTGTTCGATTATGACCAACGCGTTTATCTTCGCTTGTAGATCCCTCGTCTTGGCCTCGTTTATTCCGACAGTCTTCTTATATTCAACCCTACTGACACTCATGGTCGAGATGCTACGCTTGACGCGCTCCGGAGATTGAACAATACGCCCTTTGATACGTTTGTTAGCATCTGAGGCTGCTTCAAGCTCCCGCTGAATGTATTCCTTAAATGAATAGAAATGTGGCTTGGTATCTTCTCAAGGTTCGAGCTGATTCAAATGTACCTTTCGTTCCATTAACTTCGTTTTTTCTTCTTTGAGTAGATCAACTTCCTGCATAACTGCTTGTTGTGCGACCTTGGTTTGAAGCACAAAATCTCCAAGCTGTTTGTTTTTGGCTCGGAGTTCTTGGCAAAGTGGTTCATCTTCATCTCGTTTGGCTCTACATGCAATTGTTAGTCAAACAGGCGTGTCATACAGATGAGAATATCAACTTCAGCTCTTGTATCCGCTTTTGAACCTGGGCAAGTTTACCCGATATCTGGTCCCGTTCAACAAGTAGAGCATCTGAGCGGCTTGCAAGCTCATTGACGAAAGGGTTACAGAGTTGTTCTGTGAATTTGACAAAGTTGATGAAAGCAGATAAGAGCAGGAGGGTACGATCTTTTGTTGGTCTGGATATATCATAGGCAGAGAAGTCGTCTACCCTGGCAGCATTGGCAAACCGGGTGAGATGATAGCATAAGAGATTATGAGTGAGGGCAGAAAGGTATATATTATCCTTGTCGGAGACGTTAAACAGAGCAGCAGACAAAAAGATGTTTGCGTACCTTTTCTTCTATTGAGGAAATAGTGAGTGCATCCTGCGCCGGCTCTATTAGGTCTTCGCGGTTGATACCGGTGACTTGAGCGAGGCACGCGCAAAAGACGAACTCTACGAACTCCGGCGTAGGTCGCATAAGACGATCTTCTTCGACAGTCAGACCCCAGACCCCGAGAGAGTCAACAATGTCTGGAATAGACATCAAGGAATATGTCCCTTTCGCCCCCATGATGAAAAATGTTTGAAGGTTCAAGTTGAATCGTTTGCGATGGGTCACTACACGCGAATCACATGGTCGTGAGACGTAAGCAACAGCTCCGAGAAGATTGCGGCAGAAGAAGGTTAAATTAGGGTGACCTCAATTAATCAAACCCTGAGTTATACAATTGTTCCATGTTACTTATAAAGTCTTCCTTCAATCATTGGCATGCCTATAAGACTATGACTACAATTGAGCACACATGTAATTTGTCATTAAAGCCTAAGGACGGAGTGGGGGATGTCGAGAATTTCTAGGTACAGATCACAAAGTAGAGGGGCTCTTAGGGGCTTTTCAAATGTCGGCACCGTGCTGCGTGCTGTCGCTTTGCTCCATTCGTTTACGGTGATCGAGAGGAGGTCACCAGTTAGCCTCCCGTACTATCAGCCCACTGAACGATATACTTAGTAGACGATAGTACGGAAATATTGTTTTGCAAGCCTGTATATACGAAGACTGTGATTTCCCAAGACATCCGGCAGCTAGTTGCTTCAACCTACATAAGTGGCTGATACTTACGGCCTAGGTCAGGGGGGCGCTTGACGGAAGCAATGGTAAGTAATGGCAGAAGAAACATAACGTTTCGCTGAAGATTCTGTGCCCCGGACAATGTTAGGTAATATTCACACCCCTCGAATAACTGATGTTTTTCTCCTTTTTTTTCTTTTTGATATCTTCGCTATTGTAGTTCGGTCAAACACCCCGGTCTAGGCACATCGAAAGAGATCGAAAGCCGTCCACGACAGAAACAGATCCATGGCGCCTCCATTCAATCTGCCCAAGAATTTAAAGAGGGACATATGTACGTTACTATCTCAGGCACTGCTCCTCGAAATCTATCCTTAAATTCCTTCAAAAGCTCAGTGCAGAGCCGCCCTGCCAACTGACGTCCGATGTCTCCCCTCACCCATCTGTCTCCAAATGACCAAGCTCTCTTCCACCAGTTCAGCTTCGGACACATTAGAACTGTGCAAACACCCATAATCCATCATTCTTTCCAAAAGCATGCTAGAGAACAGCCAGATGCCATTGCGGTAGATCATCCATCCCTCAATGAGTCTATCAACTACCGGCAGCTCGATATCCAATCAAACTGTTTAGCTCATCGTCTCAGGAGACAGAACATACGTCCTGGATCCCGAGTCTGCATTCTCGCTCGGCGCTCAATAGCTCTTGTCGTGGGGATTCTAGCAGTCCTGAAGAGCGGTGCTCAGTATGTACCCTTGGATGCAGTCACGATCACAGACGAGACCCTCGAGTTCGTGCTCCAAGACTCTGGCTCTACTTTGGTGCTTTCAATGGATGATTATCTGTATCGCGTCTCCAAATGCTCTCTGCCCGTAATCTGCCTGGAAAACTCTATACAGGAGGACGATTTAACAGAAGAGAATATGAGCGAGGTGAAGGACCTTTCCTCCCCCTCCGACGGTGCCTACTGTATATACACTTCTGGTACAACAGGTGAGTTCCAGTGACTTAGCTGTTCCTTTTGTGTTAATTTTCCTCAGGTAGACCAAAAGGTGTAGACATCAAGCACGAAGGCGTAACGAATGGTATGCCCAAACTTGTTCTATCTTCTCTTCCTCTTCCCTGATCGTAAATTTCTGTAATATAGTCATCAGTGGCGCTCCTGCCAATGTAGGGATGCGACGTGGAATGAAAGTCGCACAACTTCTCAATATTGCATTCGACATGGGAGCATGGGAGATTCTGGGATCCCTTTACAATGGGTGCACCCTCTATCTTCGCGGAAACTCATTCAGAGACTGGGTGGCTGTACTCAAGACCGTAAACATTGTCATCTCTACCCCCAGCATTCTGATGCGTCACAATCCAGAAGACTACCCCAATATTCAACATGTCATTGTCGGAGGAGAGCCTTGTCCCCAAAGTAAGCATTTGATGCCAAAATACTGTCTGTGTTGGTTCTGATGGATATGCAGGCCTTGCCGACAAATGGGCTGCTCATACTTCGTTCAACAATTGTTGCGGTCCCACAGAAATTTCAATATGTAACACCGTTCAGCCACACACCGCCGGAATCCCTCTGTCCATCGGTAAACCCATTCCCAACACGAATGTTTACATTCTCTCTTGCGACGATAATGCAGAAGCTCTCCCAATCGGCCACGTGGGCTCTATGTGGGTCGGTGGTATTGGAACCAACACTCGTTACCTCAACCTTCCTGAAAAGACAGCGGAACGTTGGAGAAAAGATCCGTTTGTCAACAGGAACGGTCTAATGTTCAACACAGGTGATCTGGGACGTTGGCGACCCGATGGTCAATTGGATCATATGGGCCGTGAGGATGATCAAGTGAAGATAAAAGGTTTCCGAATTGAGCTGGACGGTGTGTCTGCCGCAATGCAGGTAAATATTTCTTAGCCAATGTTCAAACTCGTTTACTGATGAACTCGAAGACATGCGAAGGCGTCTCTAGAACCGCTGCTCTCTTGGTCGATTCTGAATTGTGGGGCTTCGTGACTCCATCGACTGTTGACACGGATTTTGTGCGGGAAGCTGTGGAAAAGATCCAACCCTACTATGCCGTTCCAACTCGTTTCGTCGCTTTGGATGATTTCCCTGCCACTAGAAATGGAAAAGTCGACAAGCGAGCACTTCGATCTATCGCCTTGAGCCATGGTTTTCCCTGCGATGTATCAACACCGTGTCTCTCGGAGTCCTCGAGCCCAGTTTCCTCTGACAGCGAGGGAATCATCACACCTTTGACTTCTCCTTCAAATTCTTTTTCGTCATCTGCCGCATCTCAGGAATCATCATTCTGGACAGAAATTTACTTGGATGACGACAAAACCCCTGTGAAACCTGCTCAAACAGAGTTTACGGAAGAAAATTTGGACCTGTTCAGAACAGTCATGCAACAGACGAGCTCCTTTAGACTTGCTCAACGTGTCGGCTCGTGAACGAAATGGTAACACTCCGGCGATAAACAGCGATAGACCTGGACGTAAACATCTCTAGCGTCTCTATCACGATTACCCCACATTCATTCCTGATGATATCTTCTATAGACTCTATTTATCATTTCTACTGTTATGGACTACAGACTTTCATTAATCATTTCGCCGTGTTTCGAGCCTGACACTTGTGCAACAGGCTAGGAGTCATTGGCTTATTATTATGGTATTTCGGAACAAATGTTGTAACGTTTGCGGCTTTGAACTTGTGATCATTCAGTTACAATCGAATTGTAATTTGTTTTGCTAAGGATGACTGTTGCGTTATCGAGTTGAAACTGCATCCGAGGATATAGCTTGGAGATTTCTCAGGTCACATTAACTTGTCCTCGCATTGCAAGAGCAGATAGCATCTTAATAATGTATGTAATGTATAGACCGGGTGTAATGTACGAGACAACAAATCAGTGCTTACTATCACCACAACTAAGTAGTAGATTTTTCATCAACTTCGTCCTGTTTCTCAATGGGCTGAGATTCTAAATCCTTCGGAGGTGCGTTGGTCCCTGACTCGGAGGGGTTGATTATGGCACTTTCCCTGGACTTGACGTATGTGTATAACAGGGTACCTGCGAGGATAACGAAAGCAGAAGTAGCACGTTGACTGGAATACAATGTATGTCAAGGCACGCTCTTTGATACTTTGACTGAAGGGACACTCACGTAGTGACTATATCACCAAATATCTTGACACCTAGAACAATTTGAAGTACACTCCGTGCCGCCTGCAATGAGATATCAATAGTTGGAAGCGAAGAAAGATCGAAAGACTTACACTTGAGAACATGTGAGTGACGGGACTAGTGATCTTGACACTGAGAATTCCAGCAATACTGATCAGGAAACCAAAGATTCCTGTTATAATATTTCCGTAGACAAATGTGCCCCAATCCCACTGTACTCCCACTTCTCTATTGCTGACCATGAGTAAGAACTCGTGAACTTCTCCCTTGAAAACAGCCAAGCAACCTAGTAATACCGCAGAACCCAGGTTTGACCAGAATGAGAGAATCGTGCTGCTTCCATTCACATGAGGCAAAGAAGACTTGACCAAAACTGCGTGTAATGCGATTGAGAATGACGAGAGCAGTCCATAAAACAGTCCTAATGGTGTAGGCACTGCTCGCGCAGGAATGTCCCCAGAGAAAGAGACGCCGATGAAAAACCCGGAGGTAACAATCGCTGCACATCCAATAACAGACCAGGAAGGCCTCGAGCCGCTGCTGATAGCCACTACCGATATGGTGAGAGGAAGGACTAGACCACGAGCAATTTGATAGAATGCCGCTTCGATATCCCGAAGACACAAGGCATTAAAAATAAAACCAGCAGTGTCAACGAGTATCAAAGGTGCAAGCTTTCGTGCAGTGATGTACTCGATGACAGGAATCTCCACCCAGGGGGTGAACATGGATGAAACCACAAGGAGCAATACGGTGGCCGAAGATTGGAGAAACATGAATAGTACAGTGAGGTTTGGCGTAGCGTTCAGCACCATTTTATTCACAAATATCATCTAATATACGGGATGAGAATCTAGGGGTTTAAAAATTGAACTTATGCTTACCACTAGTGCGGCCAGCATGTAGAAGCTGACCACAGCGACGACCTGCCTTGATACAGTCATCCCCACGTTTGCCGGTGGTCCAAATAACGACAGTAAAACTTTGAGAAGAGGTGATCAGTTGCCCTTTCTCTTAAGAGGTTGGGCCTGCTGAGATCTGAGAGCTTGTGGATGTTAGGATACAGAAAAAAAGGGGAGTTCTCCTAACTGATACTGACCGTCAAGACATATTGATCGATGCCGCGCACCGGCCGAGCTTACATTCCAAGTTAAATAAGCAATACTCGTTGCCGCTGTTAAGATCAAGATTAAGTAGTATGACCCAAGTCCAAGCTTAACGTTCAACCTCAATATCGCCGCATGTACAGGATTCAGGCGACGTGGTGAACGAATGACAGGTGATGTTAAGTCATACCGTTCTCAACATTAACGTACGCTCTTTAAAAATGTTCTATTATCTGATTTTTTGACGCATCATTGACTATCCTCTGCCTTTGTTATGCTCCTATACTCCTCTCGAGCTCGCATATTTATTTTTCTGGCCGTTCTTGCTGTAGTCATTGCGACATTCGTCCTGAAAGAGATCTTGACTCAGAGATATCCCAGCCGGTCTTACTATGATTCTCCTCCTCCTAAATTGGACGTAGACCAGGCTAAGTCCAGGACGAACGGGGTCATTTTTATGCTTGTCGCGCCTTCGCGTATCCATCAAGCAACACTTGCCCTGCTGAACGTCGAGAACCGATTCAATCGACGGTTGCAATACCCTTATGTACTCTTCACTGCTAGCGAAGAGGAAAGTGCTCTGATAAGTGAAGAAGAAAGGCAGAAGATCGATTGGATCACACAGGGTAGAGCAAAACTTGGTATTTTCGGCTTTCCCTCGCGATGCCGTATGCTAAAAATTCCATGGACGTAGCTGTTCTGACCAAGGAATCATGGGACATTCCTGATTCCTACGACAAGTCCCGCGTGGACAATTCTATCCACACCATTGGGTATGTTACACGCCATTCAAAGAAATCCATCTTTAGGCTGAAAGCAGTATGAAGATTCTCGTTCGGATATCGCTCAATGTGCAGATTTTATTCTGGTAAGTGTGATTAGTGTGACGATTCCGACTCGGAGGGCAGCTTTATACATGTTCTGTTGTATGAAACGGGTTCGAGTTTGATTTAATATGCTCATTTAATAGGTTTCTTTTGGAAACACCCTGCTCTCGCACAGTATGATTGGTTATGGAGATTAGATACAGACATTGAGTTCCACTGCGATATTGTGAGTAATTCTGTTCCTTCGCAGTGTTTCTGTCCGAAATCGCAATCCGGCCACCAGAAAGGTCATTATGTGAACGGATTCTAATGAACGTCTATCCTATTTGAGTAGACTTACGATCCTATCGAACGTATGATAGATGCTGGAGCATTGTATGGTATGTTGACTGCCAATTGACTATAAGTCCACTTTAGGAGTTCCCTCATCTTGAGTTAGGTTTTGTCCAAATCAATGCCGATGCGGTTTGGGTTCAACCAAGTCTTGCAGGAAATGTATCGGAATTCCTCTTCGATTTCTATTCATCACCCAACAGTGCTATATCAGGCAGCAATGGTCTCCCAGCGGCTTCTACAGATGTGAATCACGGATTTGTCTGGCAAGGCAAGGAAGGAATAGAAAAAGCGCTCAAAGGCGAAGCAGATACCACAGAATGGACTAAAATGTGTATGTATGTAAGTACTTTCCCCAAGGTCATCTGAGTCTGTCCCCCTTCCATGCGAATTTTAGGTAGACCTTACTGATTTCATGACTTATCAGAACAACTTCGAGATCTCACATCGTTCAATATGGGAAAGTGAAATTTACACCGCGTTCTTCAAGCACTTGGATCGAGCAGGTGGATTCTTCTACGAACGCTGGGGAGACTCGCCGATACACTCATTTGGGATAGCGATGTCGCTTAGGAAGGATCAAGTAATGCAATTTCATGACTTGGGCTATCAACATCAAGGATGGGCATATGAATGTCCTCAGTTAGATCGGTGTACTTGTCTGAAAGATGGTGCCGCACCTGGTGTGTCTTCTCAGTTCATATCACTGAACTTCACTTATTCTTGTCCCACGTAGAATTTGACGACCAGGGATACAGGTGAGGAAATCTGTCTTGACTCTTGGGAGATCTTCAGTATTGACCATAAGCAGATGGTTCAATGCTTCTACTCTTTGAAAAGTCAATACGTATCATAACACCCACTAGAGACAATATTTACACAGCTACCTTCAATTACTGGGGAATCTGTCAAAGCTGCAGATATCAACCTCATCCTGTTCTTACTCTATTTGGATATGAAATTGAATAAATCTGGTTCAACGCTAAGCCAATTCAAGAGTAGCGGTGAGGGTGGTCAACTAACGTTAATAGCTGCTCCTACACAGTTATCATATAGTCAGCAGCGGAGGCCCGTTCCGTCCGCATGCGCATGCGCTGTCTCCGAGTCATAACATTTCATTCTCTTGTTCTTCCAATACTTGGAACTATGCTCTCATCTGAAAAAGACAACAACTTCTGTTTCCCGATTCCCGTCGTCTTGGAAAATGATAAAGTGAAATTAGTGCCATTCATAGTGCGTAGGATTTATTCAAATCTTTGAGCGAAGCGAACTGAGGATTCAATTCAGCCCTCCAAACACGCAAAAGCGTTGGTCAAAGGTTTCGACGAAAACACATGGAGCTATCTGTCTTACGGACCATTCACATCTGTTGAGCAGTTCGTCGAGGATTTCTGGGAAAAAGGCATGCGAGCAAACCCCGCCACGACGTCCTTCACTATTATGGACAAGGCAGGTCCCCTTGAAGCCAACGGCGAACCACCTATCGCGGGAATCGTGAGCTACATCAATTCCAGCGATTGGGATGCTTGCACTGAAATAGGTTTCGTGGTCATATTGCCACAATTCCAACGCACTCACGTGACATCCAACATGGTCGGATTGCTCATGCATTATGCACTCGATCTTCCAGAACAGGGCGGGCTTGGATTACGGAGATTACAATGGGTATGCAACGCGAAAAACGCCCCAAGTCTGAAAGTAGCAGAAAGAATGGGTTTCAGATTCGAGGGTGTCCTTAGATGGTCCCGGGTTTTGCCACCTTCGAAATCTATCGGGTATAAAGCAGCGCCAGAGCGCAAAGGTGATCCTCGAGCAGGGAAGGGGGGAAGGGATTCGGCATACTCATCGTGCTGCTGGGACGACTGGGAGGGCGGAGTTCGTGACTGGGTAGACAAAGTCATGAGGCGTACCAAGTGATACAAGATTGGCATTAAGTCGTTTAGGTGATATAGGATGATAGACTACATGTTTTGCAATGTAAAAAAACTCAACCGAGGGTCAGAAACCTGTCGGATTGGTTCTGTGTGTAATCTGCGTTGAAATGTGAGGGAATGACCCGGGCTGAGACCAGTAAGACGCACTCTAGTCCATTTTGGAACCTTGTGTATCCCTTTGCGATATCCACGAGCATGGGGAGTGAAAACAGTGTACTTATCGCGAGCAGGCATTTCGTGCTCTTTTGGAAGTTGAAGGGCTCTATCCTGTGGAGCATTCAGTATAGTCCAAGGCATAAGATTAACGTTTGCGAACGAGAGCAGCACACTGTACGCCGCTTGCCCGAACGGCCTCGATTACAGCATCAACCTTCTTGAGCCTGTGGCGAGCGTTCGCCTTTCTGGTGGTGGAAAGTTTCCAAGGAATTTTCCTGAAATTCAATGAGGAGTAAGAAGAAAGCAAGATGTGTATTATTCTACCAGAGAAGACCTCCAGAGTTTACATGAGAGGCGCGAAAAGGACCAAACATGGAAGTATATGCAGTGTAGAGCCAGGCGTGTGAAAAAATATCAGTTTGTCTTCAAATCCACGATGATGGAAGTCGACGTACCTCTCGTTATTCCTGATGGAAATCCTGAGCAGGCAAAGGAAAGGTTCTCTAGCGGTCTTATACTTCCTCCTCCAGAAATCAAAGGCAAGATTTCCATTTTCAGAATGGTAAATTTTACTCATTCGTTTATACAGCCGTGATCGACAAAACTGCTACATATGTTGCCCAGTCTGCAAACCCGCCTCTGTTCGAAGACAAAGTTCGAGAAGGGCAACGCTCAGATCCAAAATTCTCTTTCCTTAACCCAGCCGATCCTTACCATGCGTATTACCGACACAAAATGGACAAAATCTTCCAAGGCGACATTGAAGATGACCAAACTCCATCCAGAGACAGCAAAGTAGACGGTGCAGCTGTTGAAGCTAAGGCTGTCGATGTTGGTCTTGAGCCACCGCCCGCGACGTTCATCATAGACATGCCCAACATCAGTGCGATCGACTTGTGCGTCGTACAGTACTCACCCTTGACTTATCCTCTAATTTCCCGCAGGGATGCTATGAAACTGACTGCACTATTTACCGCTCGACGTGGCCGGAACTTTCTCGCTGCTCTTTCCGCCAGAGAAGGTCGAAATTACCAATTCGACTTCTTGCGACCCAATCACTCACTGTTCGGTTACTTCAACCGACTGGTGGATCAGTATACCAAAGTACTTAATCCAGGCAAGGAAACTTTGGACATATTGCGAAACCGCACTGATGAAGGAGCACGCTCAAGAACTTTGGAAATTGCTCGGAAGCACGCCAAATGGGAACGAAGAAAGAAAGAAAAGGAAAAGAGACGGCAAGATGATCAGGAAGCAGAACGAAGTGAGTTTTTTTGTGTGTGCCCTACCTGCGACATCCATCATTAACATGGAGCTTTCAGTCGCATTTGCCGAAATTGATTGGCATGACTATGCTATCGTGCAGACCATCGAATTCACAGTCGCGGATGCCACTTCTGAGCTTCCTCCGCCCATGAGTGTACAAGAAGTGGAGAATATGACTCTAGCGCAGAAACGAATGGCCGCTATGATTATGGAAAACACCGCTGAAGACGTTGAAGCTCATCGTGCCAAACAGGCTGCCGCGGAAGCTGAGGCAGCAGCAGCAGTTGGAAACGCTGGCATAGGAGGCGATGATGCTGCCATGGAGGAGAGCGACGAAGAGGACGATGAAGAAAGGACGAGGCTTAAGCAAGAGGAGCAGAGAAAGATTGAGCGTGCCAAAGCTATACAAGCTAGCTCTCTTAATGCAGCAACTGGGCCTATGAAGATTCGAACGGACTATGTTCCCAAACGTAGGTCATCCTCTCTCGTAGACCACCATTTGAATCAACGATTCTTTAGTTGGGTCAAAGAACGCCAAAACTGCAATGACTACCTGCAGTATCTGTGGTCAGCAGATACCTGTCGACGAATTACAAGAACACATGCGAATCGAGCTGCTAGATCCTCGGTGGAAGGAGCAACGAGACGTTCTCGAAGCTCGCAAAGCCCAGGCGTCGGAGCTGCAGCGTGGTGCCAATGTTGTTTCATCTCTGAAAAATCTTGCACGTACTCGTGTCGATATCTTTGGTGCCGAAGAAGATGAAGAACGACGTAAGAAGGAGGAGGAGGAAGAGAGGGAAAGACGGAAAGAAAGAGAGAAAGTTGTCTGGGATGGTCATACTGCTTCTAAAGCCAATACATTGGACAAATTTTCCACAAATGTCAATTTCGATGAACAAATTGCAGCTATTCACCGTTCTAAGGGTCTTGGGCCGTGCGTTGCTTATTGTGTTCATCTGATCTTCGTCGCTGACTTTATGCTTTTCTCACAGTCAACAAGCGAATGTTATCGGTCCTGGTATTGGTCCCTCAGCTGTACCCGCCGCACTTACATCCCTTCCACCTCCTCATGCATCATTACCAGCACCTCCGCAAGCGTCATCAAATCCAGCATATTCCACCGCGACAATTTCATCCGGTCCTCAGCCTGCTTCGGCATACCAAACTCCGCCTGTAATGCTTCCGCCTTTGCATTTCCAAGGTATTGAAGCCACTCAGCCTTTTGGCTATCAACCTCCTGCTGCGCCTGGAATGCATCCTTCGAGAGTGGCCGCCTTAGCGGCTGCAAATGGCGTATTACAATCACAAGCTGGTGTCGTTCGGACGGCTGATCAAATGGAGGGCGTGGAGGATGATATTCCTCCTGCCAAGAGGCAAAAGGTGAACAAGATTCCCGGAAGCCAGATATACTCGGAAGAAGATTGGATTGGAATGCATCCTGTAAGTTCCTCCTCTCTATCATTTGAATGATTCGGATACTAAATATCCATGCCCAGCATCCAATCTCTCTTCAAATTCAATTACCGATAGATAATACTAAGCCGGAGTGGAAGCTTGATGGAAAGACTGTCACTATCCCGGATCTTCCTCTCACTCTCCTTGTGTCAACGTTGCGTGAGCGTATTCTGCAACACATTGGTAGCACGGTGAATGTCTCTCGTATACGATTGTCTTACGCCGGGAAGATGCTCACGAATAAAAGCACCATTGCGAGCTACAACATGGAGGATGAAGAGCTCATAGTGTTGACATTGGGAGACGCCAAGAAGAAGTAACAAACTCATGGAATCCATGTCGCCTTTCAATTTCTACTTACTTCCTCGTCTTTTGGTAACATACGATATGTATCTGCACATTAGGTCTGCATAATGCTAGGCTAGGCTAGCTAAATAGCCCGATCAACAAATTTTTGGATGCGTGGAAGACTACATGTGCCCTTGTAGACTAGTGACCTGTCACCTCGTCCAGCGATTCTACGTTATGGCGAAAATGAACCAAAAATGTTGAATCGTTGGTTATGCCAGCTTGAAAAGATATAAAGAACAGCAAAAGAAGCGTATGATTCTGGAGATTCCGACCAGCGTTAGAGAGAAACCTGAGATTCCGAAAGGCATTAACATGAGTGACAGTATTCCCCTACTAATAGCACTGGCAGACCGACCGTTTTGTCT
Source organism: Lentinula boryana (assembly GCA_027886635.1). Taxonomy (NCBI): domain Eukaryota; kingdom Fungi; phylum Basidiomycota; class Agaricomycetes; order Agaricales; family Omphalotaceae; genus Lentinula; species Lentinula boryana. Next base: position 16,981 of record MU790679.1, read on the forward strand.
TGCTTCATTTACTCCCTTACGTGGGAGAAGAGGAAGTATCCTTGTTCTCCCGCACGAGATAGGTGCAGAGCGGGCCTCTGTCTAGTCTTTCTTGACTGGGTTGTCGCCCCTCAAGTCGAACTAATGGAGGTGAGCATGGCCCGAACTTCAACTTCCTGGTGTGATCCTCCGTGTAAGGCTGCTGGGGACGAGAAGTCCGACGAGTATTTTCCTTGGTGGAAGAAGACCGACCCAAAGAGGTTGAGCTTGCAGGAAGTGGAACAGTATCTCGCAACCATCGTTCGTCCTCGTGGTTGGGAACACAGTATGCGGAAGCTGCTCTCCGAAAGGGGCTCATGGGCGAATTAAGATGCGGCGACTGAAGAAGAGAGGGAGGAATAGGGGTATCGACGGTCTTTGCCTTGCAAAGGCGCAACGATGATCTACGTTTAGGTATAGGTGGAGCACAGAAAGACCGTTCAGGTTGTGATGTCGAAGATGAAGATGAAGACGATTTCCGAAACATGTTCAAAAGAGTGGAAGGGAAGCTGCGATCTGCAGAATAACGAGCAAAGGGGCTTTATGAATACGTACCGCAGCTAGCTCAGAGGATTTTTCACGACGGCTCGTTGATCAGGGCATTATACGTTTGAAGATTTTGAAATATGATTAAAATGGAAACACGATATCCTACATGGTAAGCAATATGATGTTAAAATATTCTCTTAAACAACAAAGCAAACACGAGAGCCAAGATGATACCTATGAGCGCGTCTAGAAATACAGGTGGTCTGAAATTAGATATTGTTTGAGGGGCAATAATCATAGCAGGTGGTACTGGAATTGGGGCTGGGGCGGAATCCGTCCGAAGAACGCCATCATCTGAAACGTTTGATCCTGGATTGGCCTCGGGATGAAATGGAGGTGATGGAGCCGCGTCGGATGTCACGGTAACTGCAGCTGTGGGGAGTTCCAATACAGAGTCCGATTGAATTTCAGGAGAGGTTGCGCTAGTGTTCGGCGAAGAAGGATCTGGGAGCAGTTCAAGGTTGGATTGCTGACAATGTGGGCATGTCCATTTCCGCGACCTGATAAAGAATTCAAGAGAATTCAATTGGTGTAAACCATAAATCATGGTGGATGAAGAAACGCACAATGTTGCAAGCCTCTTCCGTTCCGCAGAAGGGTATTCAATTGATCCAACCCCCACCGCAGCCTGGCCTCTCAACGGAAAGAAGCCTTGAATACCAAGAATAGCTGTACGCACACCCCAAGCAGGCTGCCAGAGCTCTTCGTGATCTGCAGCGCATAATCAAAAAACTCGGCGAGCACACAATATATGGATCAACATACAATTGGTGAAACTGATGCATATCTGAGAATGATGCTAAGTTCGCATTAAAACCAGTCGGCAAAGGGTCATACCTTGGTGTTCAGCTCGAACCTTCCATTAGGAGTGAGCACCATAAGAGAGGGTGGACGAAATGGGTATTCGGCGGGAAGAAGAATTCGAAGATGATAGAGCCCACCCTCAAATTCAGTGCCTGCGGGACCCCTGATGGTGCAATGCCATTCCTAATAAGAATAAACGACATATCGAGCGATAGTTGCGCGACTTGCACCCACAAATATGTCATCCTATCGCGCAACATGTTCGAGTCATTCACGAAACAAGGTTGAAGATTTTGCATACCTCCAATGGCGCAGCAGTATAATCAGTTGAAGGATCGTTAGCCAGCTCGCGAGCCTCCTGCATAATCCGCTTCACAGCTAAAGGGAATTATATCAGCAACTTCTAGTGCAAGACCAGTCATATCTGACCAGAGTTATTTCTATTTGCTGAAGAAGTAGTAGCCATATTTTTGCTGTGATTGTTGAGGAAGAGTGTTATACCATATGTCCGTGGTAGAGGGGGAGAGTAAAGACGCTCTTTAACAAAACAACAAGTGAACGTTCAAACGTGGCATCAAAACATCTCGGGCCGGTTCTGGTCCGGGTTCACGTGGCTGTGTAAGTAATTCTTCGTACGTCCGTGAACTACAAGACGGCTAGCCAGGCTGAGTAGAGTAGTTCACTTCACATCCCACTCATGGCTATTCATATCAAAAATCTCAAAGTAAGGCCCAGAAAAAGTCAGTCAGTGGTATCTCTTTCGAGCTTCGTCAATAGACCAATGTTCATTTCACAGATGACATAAATGTAATGTGTGCACCACAACTTACAACTTTACTGGGTTGTTGGGCTGCTTCGAGCGATCTTCACTCTGTGGGTGCGTGTAGAGATGCTGCTCAGGACCTATTTCATTGTATGAAGACTACGGTGTGTTATACGCGCTTCATTCGTTCTTATCCAAATTTATTCCTCTATTCTTACAGCCAATGCCGAAGAAGATGCATAGGCCAACAATAAACTACCATTTGGCTCGACTAGGGAAGAAAATTCAATAGACTGTTTTCGTATTCAAAAGTCAGGATCGAAAACAACAAGCATGGAATTTTCACTAATCAAAACTTACTTCGACGAATGAAGTTATTTATCAACCAAATCTCCTTCTTCTCTCCAGATCCCCTCTACCATACGAACGTGTTGATCCAGTTTTAATTTCCTTCAAGCTTTTCGAACACTCCGACTAGTACTGACCATCCGAATAAAACGTTCGTTTGAAAGTAGTACAGGCTCGCAGCATCCCGCGCAATATGGTTCCCAAGTTTGATGCCCTTATTTCAAGAGCATGATATCGGAATATACTAGGCATTGAACGCAGATGCCAAAACTTGTATCCCAACGTCAAATATCGTATTGGGTCACGCAGTGGGGAAAAGGCTTCAGTTTCTTACGTTCTGGTTGGGTCTCTTCTGCAAATTCTCACATTCACTCCCTTCATCAACTACGATTGTGAGAAGAGGTTAACTCACGCGGGAAAGTTTAAGAGACGCATAAAATGTCTTCACCTGAAGAAATAAATTCCTCATAGTTCCCCTCTGCACTATGTGGCTCCCGTTTCTACTGACTTTTTTGCTCCTGCAACTTTACCAGGTAACTGCCTTGAAAGGAGATAGTCAATGTGGATATCTTGTATGTGTTAACGCGACAGTCCATCATGACACAATTACTTGTGAGATCACGGTTTTGATCGTTGGAACGGATGATAATAAAGTCTCGCAGACCAAATGACGGCCCGCCAAGAGAGGATGGGTTGGCTTGCTCTGTAAATCCAATACCGAATACTCGTTTTTCATGGACCTCTTTTGACGTCCCCATTTCTGCAGTGGATTTGGTCGTCGTATGGCTGGTAGTGATATGGTTGTAATGTGGAGAAACGAGGACGAATCACTCACCATATCCCATCGACATGGTTATGATCATACAGAACCACAAGTAGTAGAAGAGCCTCTTCGGACCGCCTTCCTACCCATGCTTCAACCTACAGTCGTAAGAACTGCACATTTTCCTATTCCACGATAAAAGCCAACGACTGTTTTGACTTTCAGTGGGACTCAAAGCTCAATCCAGCGAACACTCTGGCATTTAGTATCCCGCTTGACAAGTCACAATGGGTTCACAAGCCAGAGAAAAACGGTACCTTCGAGCCTTTAATCTGGGCATACGGGATGACCCGACCAGTATCTCCGGATCCGCATACGACTATTTACGGTCATTATGCAGCTGGAATGCTCTTGCTCAATCTGGAGAAGGATCTACCAGGGACACCGCCGGAGGATTCGATAAATGATACTACAATGCCAAGTCCCAGTCAGGATACACAGACGGCATCCGAAGAACGACTTCCTTATACCACACACGAGCTGATTGTGCTTGGTCACGGTTTCCTCGTCGCTATTGGAATGCTGGTCTTACTTCCAGCTGGCGCTCTCGTGGCGCGATGGACACGAACGTGTACTGACAGGTGGTTCAAACTTCATAAGCTCTTGAATTATATGATCGCTCTTCCCGTGATTCTTGTGGGCTGGCTTTTGGGTCCATTTGCTGTATTCGAAGCTCGGGCTTCTCACTTTACGGATGCTCATCAAGTAAGATTCGAGGCAAAACACTTGACTTCATACTGATCCTACGTTCATTAGATTTCTGGTGTCTTTATACTCGTCATTTATCTACTCCAGTTATCATTAGGGCGTTATATCCACGCTCGAAGAGGTCGGCCTAACAGAGCGACGCATGCCCCTTCAAACATATTTCATGTCTGTCTGGGTTTAGTGGTCATAGGTGTAGTATGTATCTTTCGCTGGAATCGATTTTTTCCACTTTAATTCCTTCACAATTATAGGGCTTTTTCCAGGTAATAGTTTTCTATCATCTAGGTTCATACGGTAAGCTGAAAACAGGCACAGGTTCGGAGTGGTATGAATAAATGGGAGGAGCATACCGGAAAAGAGTTATCGCATTGGTGCCATATACTTTGGAAGGTCTGGATAATTGTGAGTGTCGCTTCGCGTTTCAATTCAGAGTCGTCCGAACAAGTCGTAATAGGCACTACCGGTATTATATCTACTAGGGCTATCGCTTTTGAAACGACAATTCTATCAAGAGTCTCATGGTCTCAATCCATCTTCTGCACCTAAACACTACGTGGCGCTGTCCCCCGATGAGGGTCACAGGAGCATGCTCTTCAATGCTGACATAGATTTGGACTCGTTACCTGATCATGGGTATCCAAATTATGCCACCAATGGTCTAACCAAGGAAGCGGAGACCGCTGTACCACTGTTGCGTAGAAACTAGTTTGTGCAGATCACCCAAATTTATTTTGTTCACTTCAAGAATTTGATACCATACACACAGTATTCATCTTACGACATCGCCTATTCACTGAAAGCAGACCAGGTTCCCAGAGTGGCTGTTGAAAACGATTTCATTGAGATAAATCCTTAACCATTATTTTTACAGTTGTGGATAGATATTTAACGACAGACGAGAATAAATTGATACAGATAATGAGCGCGATTACACCGAGGAAGAAAAAGGAGGGAACAAACATGATAAGGATGGAGAATAACTTAAGAAAGGATTGGTATAGAATGCTAATGGTGGGGTATCAATACAACATTGTATGAGAGTAGCCGGTGGCATGGCGAGAACGCGACGTATGCGGGCGCTTGTTCGTAACGTACGAATTGGTTTCGTAGCGCTGAACTGTGGGGACGTTCAAGGAAAGCATCGGGTGCAGATATATCCTTGGTCCTCAGACAGATGGCAGAGTGGCATCACAGTTACACGAGGAGTAACAAAGAAAAGCTTCCTGAGGGTACTCAATCGACACTTAAATTCCTGTCGCGAATAGTAAGGCAAGGTCCTTCTCACTCGCAGCCGGAAGTTGTCTGGAGCGAGCTTTAAGTCGAACTAATCATGAAGGAGTACGTCAGACAGAACTAACGTGGGAGAAAGTAAGTATAACTCACGATTACGATCCAAACTGACCAGAACAACCTTTACAGGATTTATGCTAAGGTCAGGGGTTTTGGCTTGCAACAAGACCGAGCGATTTGACCAATGCTCGTCATGCCAGATAGCGGCCTTTAGAATGAGATCGTCCATGGTACGATCACTGGTGAAGTCAACGTCCTCAGTCCGGAAATTGAGGTTGGAGAGGTAATTGCCCTTCGAAGTTTGAATTTTGAGAGATAATGAATGCGAACGAATGTGAGATGTGATATAGTCTAAGGCTGTTCTGGCAGCTTCACTGAGTGCCGGGGATATATTGGACTTCAGTCCATCCAACTCCATGACGACGGGAAGGGGAACGACGACCGTCCAGCAATTACTTTCTACCAGAGAGGCAAACATCGAGAGAGATGATAAAAGAATGTTGGTATCAATAACTAGGACTGTGTATCCAGCCACAATGGGTAGAGGAGGGTGCGCGAGTTGCTTTCTCCTAGAAGAACGAGGAAGACGACGAGGCGTTGCCTCAGACTGTAGCAATTGGCGGAGATATCGGCGACGCTCCTGTTCAAACATATGAGATACGATGATTCAACGAAGTAGACTGAGAGATGCATTACCTTGAGAGCCCTGATTTCCTCAGTGTCATTTTCGTCATCTTCCTCACTACTGTCTGAAAAGTTCTCGACGTTATACTCATCAACATCCATCAAGTCTTCACCCCAGCTACAGCGCGTCCTTCTCCGTTCTTCCGATTCTTTCTCAACTCGGTCCTTTTCTTTCCACTGCCTAACTTTGTCTGCAAGGACGCCTTCGACCCTCCATTCCTTAGTACCCTCTACCCATTTAAAACCTTCGACGACTCCAGCGATGTCAACGGCACATCGAACAATCCGAATCCAACGGTTCTTCATTTCCTCCACGTCCACAGAATCTGAGTGACTTTTGTTATCATCCTCGATATGTCCGTCGGTTTCATCGACACGCTCTGGTTCACCAAGAATATCGATTTCGACCTTATCATGCTCTTCAGATTCCTTCCAGTAGCCTTTTGGATATATTTTCCGTCCAACCCACTCCATACCACGCAGGCACCAATCCTCTGGCAGCGGAGGCGAGGTGCCAGATGCGAGCATGGCCCACCGTTCCCCTTGACCGCTTGATTCTGTTAAGCCTGCCAACGCTATCATGTTTCTGGGGACAAATAAAGCAGCGAGTTCATCCCAGGGAATGCTTCGTTCAAGAATTTCCCTTGTCTTCTCTTGTTTGAGCATAATCGAAAGGAACGTAAGGAGCGCAGTGAGATATGGGTTTAACTTTGATTTGGAGAAGTGGGAGGGTTTGCGGGTAGGGTGAAGTAGAACAAATCTCAGCATGGTGAAGGTGAGTTCCAGGGCAAGCTTGAAAGCTGTTGGAGGTTCAACCGAGGTTTCATCAGGCTCCGATAGACGAGGGGATACATTAGGTCGAGGCTTGGAGTCATCGTCAACGTCCATCTTGTCGTCATCACGTTGAACTCCCTTTTTGGCAATTCGAGAGACGCTCGGTGCCGCCGACGAAGCAGATCCTAGAGCTCCTGCTTGTTTTAATACCCCATTGTCCTTTCCGTACTCGAACAGTGAACCAATGTTGATAATCGCCATCATCATCCATTGTCGTTCTTCAGCTCCTTCCAAATCGAGACATTCCATGAATCGCGAAAACGTGGGTTTGAAATCGTCAAGCTGAATGTTCGTGAATAACATGCCATGAAGAAGGACAAACAGCTCGGGGACGCGGGCGTCCGGAACTTGACGACGAGCTTGTGCCTCAGGAGACCATACATGTAGAACATTCTCTCGTGACGTCAAGAAAGGATGCGTGGATACCATACTGCAAGACTATCAGGAACAAAAGTCATACCAGCACATCAAATACGTACCTTTTCACAAAATGGTATACAGCCCGCAATTCCTCTCCTTCTACTTCCCGGTATAGGAAGCCTAGATGGTGGTGTAGTTTGCCCTGTCCAGGTTGGTGCGTGAGCCCAATTCCATACCAGTCCTGAGCGATACACCTCCATTGCACCTTCTCAGGTAAGAGTTCCAACGCCCTTGCCGCAGCAACACCTACACTCGGTGAAGGAGAGTCATCAATCCTCGCAGCAGGGACATCACTGACGGCTTTGGTTTGGGCTATAGCAGGTTGTTCAGCATCCGTGGCATGCGCAGCAGCCTCTGAAACATTTGCAGCAGTGAGTGCAAGTCCATCGAAATTGCTGCCCGCGGTCATGGCTGCGACTGTCATACGATACCGAGCAAGATCGCCTAGAGCCTCCAACCAGTTGGAGCGAAAATCTCTTAAGGGATACTCTTCGTATAATCCGGTGTAGAACGTGTACGCGTATATGATAAATCCTTGAAGAAATTCCATGGCAAGGGGGGACTCGAGACAGGCACGTTGGAGTGATTGAAGGATTTTGTGGAAACCGGTTATCCACAATCGCATGATAATGTTGTATTTCCTTGGAATGTCGCGCAAGGATGAGGGAACTGAAGGTGATAGCGAAATTTCGAGCATGTTGTGAATGTATTCCACAAGCCTAGAGTGAGGATGTGAGTCTGAACTAGCCGCAAGAGATGAGGAAACGCACCGTTTATGATCTTCTATCCGCTTGGTCCATTTCTGTCTCTCGGCCTCCTCATCTTCTTGAATTTGACCTTTTCCCTTGCGCAGAATCCTGTTAGTGAAACGATTATCATCTTCAATATCTACATCCTCATCCCTGATCTTGCTCTCCAAACTCGTTATGTTTCGATAGAGCCTTTTGAGTTGATCGGAGAATACATGGGTAGCACTGTCTTCACTTCTGGCATTGGGCCGACTCTGGTCAAATATAGCGGATGCTGCAGATGAACCGTCGGTCGCAGAAGAGAGTGTGAATGAAGAAGAGACGGAAGAAGCAGCAGAGATGTAGCCTCCGGAAGATTGAGAAGTAGGGACAGGACGTTGTTTCTGCTGTGGCCGAGCAAGGACGGCAAATCTCACAGGATCATCTTTCCGGTGGTCGAACAACTGACGAGCAGGGACATCCCGTTCACGCTCACGAGTTGCGCTAGGACTGCGCTTATACCGAGGAGCATGCGAGCTGTCAGTATCTGACATGGCGTCGGGTTCAGCTGTACGCCGCATAGTTGGTATTGGATCGCGATCAGGATTGTAAAGCTTTGAGGCCTGGTTCTGTCTTGGTCCTGAGGGCATTGTACGTGCAGGTGAAGGTGAAGAGGATATCTGCAATTTCCTAGAAAATTCATCTGCGGGCGCATCAGGAGACTTGCTGATCAAAGCTGGAGAAGCATGTAGCTTCTTCGGAGACCGAGAACCAGATGGAGGAGGTAATTTGTTATCGGCAGGTGATGTTGTCGCTGGAGGCATTCTTTCTGATCTGTCTTTCGGACGAGTTGCACTGATTGAGGAGTTAAAAAATATATCAAGGATTTCTGAACAGGACACCTACACGGCGTTTCGTCTTCTGAATGCAATGTATTTCTCAGCAATATCCGTTGGCTGAGGGAATTCTTCTTTCTGTTTCCCCTTGGAAGCTGGCGAAGGCCTGTCGGGTGGTTGCAGCGACATGGTTGTAAAAGGTAAGAGTGTTCTGGTAAATTTGATCTAGTTCATCTTCTGTGCTGCGGAACTGCGCGATCACTACGCGGTATCTCTTCAGAAGTTTTTCGGCCCGCCGTCTCCGATGCGAAAATGCTTGTACATGTTTGCAACATTCTAAATTTGGCAACGACAGCAGTGAGCAGCTCTGCAGACTGTGACTCGCGTCTGCGGCTGTCGACGTCAAATACCACCTTCATCCAATCGCAGTAAGTAAATTGAACTGTGGAAATGTTTTTTCGCAGCCTTGTATTGAACATGACATCCTGTGAGTAATTTGAACTCCTGGAGCTTGACCTCAACCCACACTGCGTTCCTGTATAATTTTGAACCAACCATCTTCCAAATTACAGACCCAAAATGCTCAGTAAGAGCTTCGGATCCGTTTCATCGAACGAAGAACTTGGTTAGTTCTCCAAGGCTTTCACAGGCCAATAGGTTGCTGTTCTCGACAGTTGACATGAGGTAGGACACAGGCTCACACGGATAAGCTATAACACGTAACGTCTAATAAGTTCAAGTATATCATTATAAGTAGTTCCGTGTAAGCATAAAGAAAGTTTGTTATAAATTATCCATCTCTTCAGCTATTGCACTTTAGCTTTCCTCTTTGAACGCTCTTCAACTGCATTCTCAGCTTTGAGACCCTCCGCAAGAACTTCGTCCATCAGGGCCTGCTCAGCTTTCAAGAATTCCTCTTTGGATGTAGCTTTAGCTTTCATAGCCTGGACGCGCTCGCGGTACACGAGGTACTTGTCATCCGTACCAAAGATTCTGTCCCACCACCTGAACGAAGTGGAATAGTTGTTGGTGAATGCCATATGATGGAAGTCATGGTGCTCGGCTCCAGACCAGAACGGAAGGATGTGCTGAAGCGACCATGGAAAATCTAGAATGTAACGTCGATAAACTAAACCTAACCATACTTCATTTGCATTTTAGACATACCATAACCTGAGTGCGAGTCAATAGCTTGGAAAAGTTTGACGATGACCCAAATGAAGAACGAGATAAAGTGGACCTCAGTGAAAAGGCAAAGGAACAGAGAACCGCCAAGAGTGCCCATTCCCAGGATCATGACCTCAGCAGGATGCGCGTATTCAGCTGCAAGGCCAAAAGGTGCAGAGTATTTGTGATGAATTTTATGGATATACTTGTAGAGCAGAGGAGTGTGCAGAGCACGGTGCGCTGGGTATTGAAACTAAATAAATAGACCGCATGTATACGGCAGTCGAAAAACACGTACCTGCCCAATGAAAAAGGTCTTCGAAGAACATGAAGAAAAATATTTGCCATGACATGGTAGATAGCGATGGGAAAGGAACCTGGTACGTCTTCATTCCTACAAATTCAGCCATAGGGTAGAAGAGCCAAATCTAACACCAACAGGTCAGCGCGAAATTCCATTGAACCACTTTGAGAACACTGACAGCTGGAAGTTCGACAGTAAGATGAGCCCAAAGCACTTGCTTAGTGCAATCCCATTGCTCTTGGGGAGTAGGAATTTTGTTTGGCTGTAGCTTCCACTTTTGGAAATATGGGATTGCGTCGATTATAATCCAGGGAAGAGAACGCCCAAAATAAACGATCTGAGCGAGAACAATGAGAATATAGGGTGTATAAGTCTAGTATGAAACGTACTTCATGCATGAGGAAACTAATCATTCCTGTCGCAATCACTGGGTTTCCCCACCAAACATACCAGGCAACCCATTTTTGTTCCGTCCAGTTCAGTGAAGAAAAGTCAGTGCCGGAATATAGAGCATCCATAGCGTTGCCCGTTTCAGCGGTCCCGTTGAAAGCCATCGCGAAGATGTAGAAGAAATGGGTGGAAAAGGTTACCAAAAAGGCTTGCCACCTTTATAGCACAACCCTGGCACGGTCGTACGATATTTTTTTTCATGATGCCATCAGGTAATCAGTATTGGTCAAAATAGGCGCTCAAAGCTACTTCGAGAATAGCGAAAAGAATCATTATTTGGGTATGATACATAAATCATAATGGTTGAAGGAGGGTAGTGAAATGACACCTGCAAGCGTCCTCGAGACACCCATCACATCTAACCGCCGTTTTGACCCTGCCAGAGACCGTACGACTTCCCAGGTGTTGTTTGCCACAAACGAATTGTGCCTACAAAGAAATCGATGAAGCTCATATTCCACGAAATCGAAGATTCAGAGCTCTTACCATCCTCTTTATTGGGGAAAGAATGAGTTAGATCAGTCAGTAAAACGCTTGACGAGGAAAGGTTCTACTTACCACTCCCACTAGCATACATTTCGCCGTCCGGACTAAATTCAACACAGTGCACTGGGCCATGATGACCTTTAAGCACTTCTCTTTCTTCGCCGTTCATCGCATGTACTCGCACCCATTCGTCGCCTGAATTTCCTGTAACAAACCGATCTTGGAGGATAGGATGAATTGAAGCGGAAGAAGGAGAATAAGGAAGCGTCAAAGTATGCGAAGGAGTAGTGGACGGCGAAGCAGGAATAAATGCAACGGTCTTTCCAGAAGTCACGACAAGCCTCTGGGTCTGTCGCGAAAGCTCCATTGATGTAATAGGGTTTGGGAATGTGATACTGGCAACTAGTGCTCCTGTTCTGAGATCCCACCACCTATGCAATGAGTCAGTGGAATATACAAAGTGCAACGAAAAAGCATCATGACTTTATAAGCCCATCCTCCCCGGCGGTGACACCAGTATGTTCACCAACCCAGATGACGCTCTTGACAGTCGCATCGTGAGCGAAGCCGCCAGCTTCGCTGAGAAAATCTGCATCTGCATCTGGACGACCTATATCGAAAATCCGCACCTTCTTCTCTTGACCTCCGGTGAGAAGACGTGTAGATGATGGTGACAAGGCAACGCTGCGGACAATGTGATTGTGAGGGAATGAGTGTAAGGGATCTCCAGAATATGTATCCCAGATTTTCCTATGCATATGATCATTGGAATATTCGACATGAAGGACGTGAGTGCTAAATACGTACGCTGTAAAATCTGCGCTGGCGGAGGCAGCTCTGGAGGAATCCAAGGACAATTTAGTGCTCCAGACGGCACCTTTGTGCCCCAAAAAAGTCCCAATCCAATCTCCAGTCCATTCCCTCAGCATTGGATTTCCATCTTTGCAACTTGATATGAGCAAGAACGTGCCGTCGTTCTCTAACGAAGAAAACGACAGATGAGTGACAGGACGTGTGTGTCCCGGGGCAACAAGTGGTGTAGATTTGGGAAGAATAGACATGAGATGCTCGTGAACAAGAAATCGTAGGGAGGTATACAAGCGCTCTGCGCCGCCAAAGTCGAGGTATGAAGCTTTTTGAACTTTGAAGTACAATCGATTGCTTGTTCCGGATGCAGAAGAGCTATGTTTTGCCACGTGCAGGTAGGGGTGGCGCGAGTAGCACGTGTGGTTTTCCCATCTTTTCTCGTCGCGTCATACCTTGCAGCTTGAACCTATTCGTCGACCACAAGCTGGGACATTGACTGCTAAGGAGCAATGCTATGCTCTTCCAAGACTCTGCCGTGACCAGTATCAGGTGGAACTTCGTGCGACTGAAATACTTTCATTCGAGTCTGCATACAAATGTAAATAATTGCAGCTACTGTATGAGGGAGCGGCGAAGGAGACCATCTAGCCGCTTCATGCGAGCTTTACACTAGAATTCATGGCCGACAAACTGAGAGAGTTATGTGAAAATTGACAGTGGAAAAGATTTTCACCTTGTCAAGAGAGGAAGCCTCTTATTTAATCCCGCCACTGATCAGAACTAACAATGACTGAATTTGTCCATTTATACCTTCTTCCACCTGCTTGTGGCAAAAATTCATGAGACGCGCTAGTGGCAGGAGCCTATTGCACCAAATAACCGCCAAAAATGTCATAGTGATAAGCCCAAGAGCAGGAACAGGCACAATCTTCAATTCAAGCATGGGTAGTATTGCATCATAATGAGATGTCGTTGTGTATTTTTCAGATATAATTCTACTTAGTTGCAAAAGCCTCAATCAGCGCCGGCGATTGAGACATATTTTGGTCCTTGACTTAACAGTTGCAGTGGCACCCTGTCAAAGGCGCAATCTACAGGCAGAAACATGCGTCATTTGGTGCATCTGCAAGCCTTGAAACCGCGGAATTCTCCAACGGACCACGGTGGCCTGCTAATGTATCTTTGACCCGGACTGTTCAACGCGGAATCTGCATGAGATAGGGTCATACTGGAGACAATTGTGGAAACTGTGTTCGGCGTTCGAGCCCTCTAACTCTCAAAATTTACCTATTGTGGGGATCTGGAATGACTACTTGATTGACATCGCAAGAACAGGTATCTTTCTACCAATTTCTCATACTTGCCCAAATGCGGAAGAACTTCATTACCTCAAGGCCTTCGTGACGGTAGTGTGGAAAGCTCTCATCCAACAACTTCACGGGGGAGTAGACGATATTATTAGTGAAGGTGAAGCCTGAGTTCATCTACCCTATTTAGTACTTTGTATAATATACGACTCTCTCTTGATGTACTCGCAACAGTCCACATTCCCTTCGTGGGTCGAGCTCGCTGTCCCACACCTTGTGGGGGAGCCGAGTACGATATCTGCTGAAATCGACCGGCGATCCCCGTTTAGGTAAGCGCCCACTCAAATTGTTGGCAATTCCAATTGCGCCATCCAGACGAGGGATCGCAACACAACTGCTATTCATTGCTAATGTCCAAACTTCGCAGAAGAATTCATTCTTTACATAAGGATGCTGTATCTTTCTTGATTGAACATCACTTCCTTTCCCTCTACCCCGACTATAGAAGCTTGAACTGAATAGCTATATGCTATGGCTCCTTCAGCAAAAGAGCTGGGCAAGAATATCATCGGTTATCCCGAACGCATTGTTCCGGTCGTGACCGTCAAGGATTGGGTCTCTCAATTCAGCAGAGATCCCCTTCAGCAAGTCAGTCATTGACCTCTGATCCGTATTGCCAGTAAGCTAAACATTGAACACACTACCAGGCGAAAAACTATATTGTTGGTCTCTTCCCCATCATTGGATGGATTTCAAGATACAGTTAGTCTGTTTTGGTCTTCAAGAGATATCCATCGATGCTAACGTTATCCTCCGACAAGATTTGGGTTGGCTTACAGGAGATGTGATCGCTGGACTCACTGTCGGTATTGTCCTCGTCCCCCAGGGCATGTCTTACGCCCAGGTCGGTGTCCTTCAGAAACCTCGTAAGTGCAAACCGAACCGCAGCTGATATGTCTCCGTAGATTGCGACGCTCCCTGTACAGTATGGACTGTACTCTTCCTTCGTCGGGGTTCTGATTTACTGCGTACGTGTATGACTAAATTTCACGGTCATCGGAGTTCTTACCCGCTGTACGTAGTTTTTTGCTACATCTAAGGATGTTTCCATTGGCCCAGTCGCTGTGATGTCACTCACAGTCTCACAAATCATAACACACGTAGACGATGCGCATCCTGGCAAATGGGAAGGCCCCGAAATCGCGACGACCGTGGCCTTCATTTGTGGTTTCATTGTTCTTGGAATTGGTCTTCTGCGACTTGGTTGGCTAGTTGAATTTATTCCTGCCCCCGCAGTCAGTGGATTCATGACCGGCTCCGCTATCAATATTGCTGCTGGTCAAGTGCCAGGATTGATGGGTATTACCGGCTTCAAGTGAGTACGAAGTCTATCGGCATCGTTAGACTGACGGTCCTAATTTGAGACCCCCAGCACTCGTGCTTCTACATATCTTGTCATCATTGATACATTGAAGGGACTTCCCCTCACTACTCGGGACGCGGCTTTTGGGCTGACCGGTCTTTTTGCCTTGTATGCTATTCGAATTCTATGTGATACGTGCTCTAAACGGTTCCCCCGCCGAGGTGAGTGATCTAGTTGTCATCGGAACGCTGAATGCTCATTCTTGATGAAGCGAGAATTTTCTTCTTCATCTCTGTGTTCAGAAATGCATTTGTCATCGTAGTTCTGACGATTGCCTCTTGGCTATACACGAGGCATAGAGGTGGTACGAAAGGCAAATTCCCTATCAAAATTCTGGGTACGGTTCCTGCTGGCCTTCAACATGTTGGTCAGCCAACTATTGACCCGGAGCTTGTGAGTGCGCTTGCCGGGGAGCTCCCTGTCGCAACTATTATTCTCCTTCTGGAACATATCGCCATTTCCAAGTGTGAGTCGTTCGGTCAATGCGGTGTGTTCCCCGTGCTAAAAGTTCCCAGCATTCGGACGAGTCAATAATTACAAGATCAATCCCAACCAGGAGCTTATCGCTATTGGTGTTACTAATACCATCGGTTCTTGCTTTGGAGCGTACCCTGCCACTGGCTCGTTCTCTAGATCAGCACTCAAATCCAAGTCTGGTGTGCGGACTCCTGCTGCCGGAATTCTGTCTGCAATCGTCGTGATTGTTGCACTATATGGACTTACCCCTGCATTCTTCTGGATTCCCAATGCCGGCCTTTCCGCTGTCATCATCCACGCAGTAGCAGATTTGGTCGCTTCTCCTCGCCAGGTCAATCGACCTGTATCTGTCTTAGTGAATGAATTTGCTAACATCTTCGTTTCAGGTCTATTCCTATTGGCGAGTTTCCCCACTGGAGTTCCTAATATGGGCTGCTGCAGTCTTGGTCACAATCTTTTCTACTATTGAGATCGGTGTCTACGTCTCCGTCTGTGTGTCGCTCGCCCTTCTTCTCATACGTGTCGCCCATCCACGTGGATATTTCCTGGGCAGAATTACTCTCCGAACAGAGTCGCCAGGAAGCAAAGATCAGCGGGACGTATATGTTCCCCTTGCCAGAGATGGCATGATAAATCCCGACATCAAAGTGACGCCTCCTGCGCCAGGCGTTATCGTTTATCGGTTTGAAGAAAGCTATTTGTATCCCAACTCATCAATCGTCAACTCTGCGCTTGTGGATTATGTGAAGGCGAATATGAGAAGAGGCAAAGACATGAGTAATGTCAAGCTTAGTGATAGACCATGGAACGATCCTGGTCCTCGTCAATCTGATGCCGCTTACGAGCAAGAACGGAATGCCAGTCTGCCTGATATACACGCAGTAGTATTGGACTTCTCCACAGTGTGAGTAATAAATATCAAATATCTTGAAAAAATTCACTGATTCTACGTATAATTAGGTCTCACATCGACACTACTGCTACGCAAGCATTAATCGATACTCGTAACGAGATAGAAAGATGGGCAGATCATCCGGTTGAGGTCAGACTGAGATCACAAAATATCATAGCAGCCAACTTGAACTCATCCATCCTTTACAGTTTCATTTCGCTTCTATATTATCACCATGGATAAGGCGCGCGCTTGTTGCGGGAGGTTTTGGAGTGGGTACGCTTTCATCGAGAGCCCCTCATGAAATCGCCGCAGTCGTGCCCTACCGTGATGGTCTGGGCGACAGACAGCTGAGCGACCTTCGGCAAAATGCTCGCGAACAAGTTGACGATATCGAAAAGGGGCCTTCACCCACCGCTCAAGGGAAGGAATCAATTAATTCATTTGAGATCGGAGCCACTGGGTATGCTCCTCTTCTTCCTCTCTGTACTCCATTTTTCCATCTGGACTTGGCAAGTGCAGTCCAAGCAGCGGAGAGTGGATTAGCATACAGGACATGACTAGCTGAAGGTACATTGCCTGATTATAGCGAGTAGCAACATAATGATTTGATATTTAATACCAAATATGTAAAAAGTATACGGATTAAAGTCCAGAGTAACAGAGAGCTTATCGTCCGTAAGGATGATAATTATGCTGATTTCGGGCCTGCCGACTTGGCCCAACACCCATACCCCCAGGTCCACCTCTTGGGCCTCTGGGAAGTCCACCTCCTTGCAAACCGCTTCCTCTACCTCCACCCATGACCATATTCGCGCCCATGCTCATCATTGGGTTCATTCCTCCGTTCATGCCACCACCCATCGTTGAGTTTATCGCCCCTCCATTTGTCATTTGGAACATACGCGTATATAGCGCGGCCAATGCTTGTGGGTCAAATGGCACTGAACCGTTGCCGCCGACGCTATTGTTGAAGTTACCACTACTACTGCCTGCTGCTGCTGCTGGAGCGGAATAGCTGGTCGGGCCTCTGTTCGCTCCACGCATATTATTGTTGTAGCCACCGCCACCGTTTTGTTCATCCTCTTGAAACGTTTCGCGTTGATATCGAGGTTGGGCAAGCTTAACGTCAATCTGTTTTTTTTGTCAAACACCAAGCCAGTACGGATAATGCGTGAAAACAACCCACAAGTTTACCGTCAAGTTCTAGGTGCCCAAATCCAAGGAATGGCTGCACATCCGCATCCTCGAGTGAGATAAATCCAAAACCTTTGCTTCTTCCAGTTTCCCGATCCAGCATGACCGTTGAGTCGACTACTCTACCGAATTGCGAAAAGAATTCCCTCATCGATTCAGAGGTTACTGACCCTGCAAGACCACCGATGAAGAGTTTAGTTGCTCGTTGATGCTCTTGTCGAGGTATTGCACGCTTTGGATCGATCTAAAAACACTGTTTCATGACAAGTCCTGTTGAACGCTAATAAACTCTCTGCTCACAATCTTTCCATCCAGGACATGCTCTTTTACCATCACAGCGTTGACGCTGGCTGGATCCTCGAAGGTCAGAAATGCAAAGCACCGCGAACGCCCTGTAGGATCACGCATTATGGTACATGCATCAACCTTTCCAAACTGAGAAAAATATGCGCGAAGACCCTCTACAGAGGTATACTTTAGTACTACAAGTCCGGGCAGAGTTACAACATATCTACCGTCTGTTGTATCCCAATTTAGGCCTCCAATGAACATTTTGCTAAAAGCAGTGAACAGGAATATTCGGAGAGAGTTTGAACAGAGTCGAGTAGCCGTGCATTAGCAGGCACGTAGATGAGGGGGCAAAAAAGACTGTTATTAGTACGGGTAGGCTAGGACAGAAAAGATGCCACAGAAGATGATAGAGACGGAAATGTGTTGAGTCTAGCCTAGCCTAGCCTAGTTCGTAGAGAATTTCGCGGTATAATTACACACTGTGATACCTTTGTCTTCGGAACGCGGACTACACAGTTGACAATCCAAACATTGTATGGCCCAAGACATTCTCCGGGGTCTCCGCAAGCAAATTCAGTGGGCAAAGAGTAAGACGAAAAACTCACCCATCGTCTTTCATCTCTGAAGGGCGGATACTACGGTGCTCCGAAGCCGGGTAGTCAGGCTGGAAACTTCCTTGCATTCCAGAAGATGTATCCCGGTAAATCATCGGTTCCTCATAGGTTGGAATTTGTTGTGCAGCTTGAACGGAAGGAGCAGGAGCAGAAATTTTAGGGACGGAGGTGGTAGGCGTTGCCGTTAAGTTTTCTGAAGAAGCAGAAGTTGCATAGGATTTTTCAGTGATTTCTGAGAAAGGAACTTCTGTCTTTAAAGTTTGCGTCGGTGACTCGGATGTTTTCTCGTCGGCGATAGAGCCTGCAATGTCTGTTTCGTAGAGATCTTGGATAAAAACAGTAAATTGGGGAACGCAAATTCATCGAAGCGTTTATAAGGTCACCTCCATAGAGATCCGCGTCGAGGTCCATGATAGTATGAGCTCAAACTGGTGATGATAGTGAGAAAAGAAACGGCTGCACGGAGCCTGGGAAAGTATGTTTCTGAGGCTTTCGATTGTTTCTTCACCGCCGGTTGCTGCCCGGCGTCACCTTTCGACTTCCCCAGTGCAATGGGCGGGCCACAACAAGGTCTGTAATTGAGCGACTCACAGTGTCTTCATGCTTTTTACTGTCGCAATTCCAGTGGAGTAAAATAAAACAAAAGGTATTTCTTCTTGATTCGCCACCTGACTTCAAATTCTCCTGAACCCACGAAGAAAGGCGCAAACGATGCTTCAAAATCTGCAGCTTTTCAAAGGGCTACGCAAGTAAGTATGAAGAAGGTATAATCTGTTCTATTTGATTGAAATGACTAGGATATCCTAGTCGCGGCGCGTAGTATGTTGTTTCTTTACTGCGTGAAGGAAATGTTTTCACAATCTCTATGCACAGGCGGAGGTGTTGATCCTGATAAAAATACAGCTCTAGCGGCTGTATTGAAGCGCTTAAAAGCCCAGGATGTTCCAAACCATAACATTGAAA
The DNA here is from genome assembly GCA_027886635.1 of Lentinula boryana. Classification (NCBI taxonomy): domain Eukaryota; kingdom Fungi; phylum Basidiomycota; class Agaricomycetes; order Agaricales; family Omphalotaceae; genus Lentinula; species Lentinula boryana. The sequence continues at coordinate 36,164 of MU790679.1, forward strand.
AAGCGTTGGCCAAAGTGAACAACTGTATAGCCTTGGTTTAAGACCTCGAACTGAATTATGTCTTAGGCAGTCAAAGTCAAGAGCTCTGGCGAAATCTCAACCTATGAGGCCATTGCATGCAATTCTGTAGGCATCATGATGTGAATTTTCTCCTTTTTTCTCGTACTTGTAGGCTAATAACCAACAGAGAATGCGCGACAGATAACCCCAATCGTACCGCGCAAACCCTTCGTGAAATATTAAATTCCAGAAAGTGCGTATGAACTCATGTCACGTCACACAACAAATGCTGAACCTATTCCAGTGCTCGAATGGCGCCTGTCGGTTTCATGTTCGTCAGAGGTGGGAGAATTGTCGTTGGGGTGCAAAACGGTCCCGATGCGGATGCCCTTCTGGATGCTGTAACAGAGCTGGCTCTGTCTCAAGGAGCTGAAGATTATGAAACGCTACCTCTACTGACAGAGAGTGATTCCCAATCTCGAATGAAGGTATGATATTGTTCTTTTATTCTGCCTACGTTATTGAACATTCCTAGTTTTACTGTGAACCTTCTGTACTTTCAAACCTCACAAGCGAGCTCAAAAAACGATCCGGTGTCTACATACTTGAGAGCCAGCTCGTACATTATCCTGTAAACAAGACTGAACTCCCAGACGGGGACACTGAGATCCTTGAAGACCTTGTACACGCCCTAGAGGCGCATGATGATGTTATTCGCGTCACGACCAGCGCTAATCAAATCTGACATTCCTCGGTCAATCATGGCAACTTCCAATATCGATGGCCAAGTGTAGATATTTTACAAAATAAACTCCTTTATAATCTTCCTTGAATGCAAATTGCAATTACTCAAAGACCCATCCTTCCATGGCGTTGCTGTACTGCACAAGGCCCTCTGGGAACCAGCTGAAAGATAAAATGTGTTAGCATTTAGTTAGATGAACCTTGCAGAAGTACTGACAGAGCAATCTCCTTTTGTGCACTGTCAACAGCATCAGATCCGTGGCAGATATTGCGACCGACAGCGAGTGCATAATCGCCACGGATGGTTCCTGGAATGCATGAATAAAGATCAATATTGTTGACGACAAAGGAACGGACCAGGTGCAGAAGCCAGAGGGTTGGTAGCTCCCAGCATGACACGTCCAGTCTTCACAGCATCAAGTCCTTCCCAGACCATAGCAACAACAGGCCCAGATGCCATGTATTTGATGAGACCAGGGAAGAAGGGTTTTCCCTTGAGATCGGCATAGTCTGTTGGCGAAACGTAAGTTGAAGGAGGATGATTGACATCAGGAAAGAGGCATCACGTTTTTCGAGGTGTTCAGTGGTAGCATGCACGAGCTTCATAGCAACGAGTTTAAAGCCACGTTTCTCGAAGCGGGCGATAATTTCACCAACAAGTCCACGCTGGACACCGTCAGGCTGGACAGTGAAGGAGCTCAGCCTGAGCGTGATTCCAGCACATTGACGCGTTCCAAGCTTACCTTGACCATAATGTAAGTTTGCTCTTTAGTGGACATGGCGATGAAGATGATAAGAAGAAGAAAGCTGAAGGTCTGGAAGATGTATGCTGGACTTTTTTTATCAAGATCTGATTTCTAAGGTTAGGGTTCCTTACTCGCCGATGTTTTCCGAGTCTCCGCCTTCACTTCAACATCATTAATTACAATGCCACTAGGTTTCACTCTTGCTCCTAAAGTCCTTGCTTCAAAAACTCTCACCTCATGGATTACTCCTGTCGCTCATTGGTATGCTAACTTGGCGGGCTACAGAAGATACGGACTGAAGTATGACGACCTTGGTACGTGGTACTCTCTTCTGAACTCATGCAGTATATTGACTCGTTCATTGCAGTAATCGAGGAATACGAAGACGTGCAAAAGGCGCGAACATCATCACATAGGAGAAACAAGTGCTAACTTGAACCTCTGTAGGCCTTGAATCGTTTGACTCCTCGTGAACAATACGACCGTGCTTTTCGCATGAAGCGCGCTTCTCATGCTAGCGTCCTTCATAATGTCCTTCCCAAAGAGGAATGGACTAAGCCTGAGGAGGTGAGCAATCCACTTTCTCCCGCCGACCAAATGTAACAATCCCGTCTGCTTCACAGGACGTCCGGTTTTTGACACCTCTTATTCGAGAAGTTGAGAAAGAGGATAAAGAAAGGGCAATGTGGGATACTGTCTATGTCTCCAGGAAATAGATCTTCCAGCTAGACTTTTTGAATGTGACGACCACACCGCAATTCTTTGGCTTGGAATGCGAATGCAAACTTTGAGCATTTGAAGTTAGATTCAAACATCTGCCGAAAATGACCCCAGGCGCGTCAGATTGGAAAACGACGCAGAAACCTGATAGTCACGGCATATTCCAGAAAATTGTACAATTTTCGGCAAATTCTATTCTCTATTCTGGCGATCTATCGACTGGAGGAAACACTATCTAGATGGTGAATGCCTTCACCAAAGGGGACACAACCGGAGCACCCCTCTGCTTGTAGAAGTCAGCTACCTTCTTTCCAACAACTGCAATATCTGCAATCAATTGGTCAGAAATCAGTATGAAGTTTTGGAGAAGATGCAGCGTACTTGAACCAGTGATTCCGAACTTCTCATACACTTTTTGGTAAGGTCCAGAAGCTCCCCATGCAGGAAGTCCATATTGCTATGGGCAGCGATGAATAATACGTAAAATACTCAGAAAGAATATACTCACCTCGTGGCTGTACTTGGCCCATCCAGCAGTAGAAAGAGCCTCAAGAGAAAGGATGGGAGCACCGCTCCTGAGCACACTCATTCTGTATTCTTGAGGCTGCTTGTCGAAGACAAACCAACATGGCAAGCTGACGACACGGGTCTTGATGCCTTCAGCATTAAGCTTGACAGCAGCCTCTACAGCGATTGCTACTTCGCTACCACTGCTGACGATTGTAAGGTCTTCACCTTCGACCTCGTGAACGACGTAGCCGCCCTTTGCGGCTTTCTCGATTGTGGAAGCCTCCAGATTGGGGAGGTTCTGACGAGACAACGAAAGGATTGAAGGCGTCTTTCTAGATTTGAGAGCTACTAAATATGCAGCAGACGTTTCGTTTCCATCCGCAGGGCGCCAGAAGGCAAGGTTAGGCATAGCACGGAAATGGATGGCGGTTTCGATCGGCTGGTGTGTGGGTCCATCCTCACCAAGCCCAATTGAATCGTGAGTGGCTGAAGAATATTACCCCAGTAAGGAGCTGCTTCAACTAGTGAGAAAACTTACTCACCGACCCAAATAACTTGATGACTATGAAAGGACAAAACTTTTAGACGATGCAATTCATGTGCGTACTAACAAATTTACTCACCCACTGAGAGCAGATAGACGGACGGCACCGGCAGCATAGGAAACAAAGTTCTGCAGGATTTGGATATGTTATTACTTCCCCTGATATACGAAGAGACTTACCAGGAATGTGGCAACATAAGGAATGATACCACCATAAGCGTGTATACCATTTGCTATGGCACCCATACCGTGTTCACGAACACCATATCGGATATAAGTGCCCGCATAGTTTCCGAGACCGGTACTGGGAGGCTGGAAGTCAACCGATCCCTTGACTTTTGTAAGGTTACTGCCAGTCAAATCGGCAGATCCTCCGAGCAGTTCAGGAAGAACCGGTGCTAGAGATGTGAGAGTGATTTCGGAGAGTTTGCGCGAAGCTTGAGCAGGATCTGTTGATTTGTAGACAGGCAAGTTTTGTTCCCAGTTCGCAGGTAGTTCACCCGAAATACGCCTTAACAGCTCCGCATGCTCTTGAGGGTACTTATGACCATAACTTCCCAGTAAAGAGTTCCATTGAGCTTCGAGAGAAGCGCCTCGCTTGCCAATTTCGGCATATGCGTCGTATGTTGCTGATGGAACGTAAAATGATTGGTCTGCTGGAAGACCAAACTTGGTTTTGAGAGCTTGAATATCATCTGCTTTCAATGCTGTGACAAGATCGTGAGCAACTGACCAAAATCATATACCCTTGAAGATACGCACGAGAACCATGAACACCATGAGTTCCTTGTTGTTTTGAACCAAAGCCAATCGTGGTCTTGAGACGAATGATTGTTGGCTTGTTTTTCTCCAGCTTAGCCTCAACGATTGCCTTGTGGATTGCCGGGAGATCACTAAGTATGACAGTCGAGAGTCAAATAACACGCCGACCAAAAAAGTCTACGTACGAATCGCCGTTATCAACATGGAGCACCTGCCAGCCATATGACAAGAAACGCTGCTCAACGTTTTCTGTGAAAGCCACCGCAGTGTCACCATCAATAGAAATATCTGAAATCTCACGTCATATAGGTGATTTTAAGCACGAGAAAGGAAGAGGCATACGGTTGTCATCGTATATCTAAATATTGAAAGATTAGAGCAAACAGATCGATCGGCAGAAAGGCGAAGAAGTACCACAATGAGGTTACCCAGCTGGAGATGACCAGCAAGAGATGCTGCCTCACTGGCAACACCCTCCATGAGACAACCGTCACCGGCAAAGACTAATCATCATCTCAGTTGGTAAGCATCCACATGCAAACTTCAAGATTTCTTACCGTATGTGAAGTTATTGATCAAGTCAAAGCCTGGTTTGTTGAATACAGCAGCGAGGTGAGCTTGAGCAACAGCTAAACCTACACCATTTCCGAATCCCTGTCCAAGAGGACCAGTCGTCACCTCGATACCTGATATGATCAGTATGAATATCAGGGGTAAGCCCTATGGATACTTGCCGTCAGTATGTCCTGCCTCAGGATGCCCGGGAGTCAAGGAATCAAGTTGACGGAACGCCTTCAGGTCGTCCATTGAAAGTTTGTGGCCCAGAAGATGTAACAGGACATATTGCAAGGCGCATCTAGATTTTGATGAGTGATCTTCCTCGGTGAATGGATGCAGACCTACGCGTGACTGAAAAGAGTAAGTTTTATGGTACGGAGTAGATAAGATTCCAATGCACGAACCCATTGGAGAGAACGAATCGATCACGGTTGAACCATTTCGAGTTTTTGGGGTTGACGTTCATGAAACTGAGGTGATTAAGTTGGCTGAGAGTAGTTCTTCGCCTTTGATTCATTCGCGAAGAACATACCGGGAGTAAAGAACATGAGCAACAGGAGCCATGCCCATCGGAGCACCTGAATGACAACCGCGATTGTGAAGACAGATCCTGAAGATGAACTAGAAACCTACTGACCAGGATGACCAGAGTTGGCTTTGGCTACAACATCAGCCGCGAGTGCACGGATGGTGGCAATGGAAACATCGTCGGACTGGGCAGGAGTAAAGGAAGACATGGCTGTCAATGTCAGGAAAGAAAGAGTTTGACGCAAATTTATCGATAGATATGATATGAAATATGAAAATTAAGCGCTCGTATTGTCATCAACCGGCGCGAGACCTTTTCTCAAGCTTGCCGCTGTTAACCGGGTCGAACCGCTTCCACCATCTGAGCCATTCTGGTCGGAATGCATCCACAGCTATCTGACAAGAAACTCGGTCCGTTATGTTGCAATATTCCGCTGAGAACTCACCTGAAGGTCTTCCCAGTCTGCAAAGATTTCATACAAGCCTTGGAAGATTGTCATCTCAGTTCCTGGGCACGGTTAACTGGAGGCTGTAACAAATACAAGGATGCAATGAACGTTTGTCTTCACGGAGAGGTACGACATATCAAAACTCCTAGCATTCTTCGCCAGTGAAGTTTCATTTTGCAGAGCGTTGCCCGCTCAGCTCGTAATAGGGCAAATGCCAAAGAACGTCGAGTTAGACGGGAAGAAGCAACAAAAGCATTTTTCGAGGACTGAAGCTCGGTCATATTTACAGATTTTTACGTGATATTACACCCATCTCAAGCTACTTCACAGACGACCTCCGTCGCCCCGCTAGCAACTTTTACAACTGTTTCCGTGTTGCCTATACCTGTCAAATATACACTGTCGATGCTCGCCTTCCCTTCAGCGATGGTCAACTTGACCTTGCTACTCGTTCGATCGGCACGTATCACCGCCCCTCCAGGTACCTTGGCTAACGTCTCGCCTTCTGCCAAGTTAAATAACTCGACGCGCAACTCTTTGCTATAGTCGTAGTCGGGACGTCCTGTTTTTGGCGGTCCACGTAATAACAATGTTCCAGGTCTGACCCAGACCGGTATTTGATCCAGAGTTACGTGTTCCTTAATCCACACTGGGCCTACGACTGTACGACTGTGGTCCCAGAAATTCGTCCAACGTCCTACTGGAATATAATATTCTGTTTCCTCTTCTTGAGGCACGAAGACAGGTGCGACAAGGAGGGAGGGACCCATCATGAATTGCCTATCAAGGTAATGAGTGTTTCGGTCGTCAGGGAATTCAAGGAACATGGCCCTCTGCATTGGATGTCCCGTCTTGGTTGACTCAATAGCCTAGAGATATACCTCGGTTTTCTGCTATGCTGTGTACAGAGCGTGCAACATAAACATACCAATTGATACAAGTATGGCATCAAGGAATGCTTTGCTTCCAACAATGTCGCCATGTTTTGAGCAGCCTCTTCTCCATAATTCCACGGAACGCGATATGATGATGAACCGTGCAGACGTGAGTGCGAAGAAAACAACCCGAACGCTACCCAACGTTGGTATATCTCGGGCGGTGGATGACCCTGTAGTCTATTATAGCCGCATACTGAGAGATGAGTATTACTAAAACCAACCTCAAAGCCTCCAATGTCGTGTGAAGCGAATGCGAACCCAGAAAGCGTCAGAGATAGACAGCCACGCATAGCCTCTGCCATGGCCTCCCATGTTGATTCACAGTCACCACCCCAGTGAACGGGAAATCTGCGTGATTCGTGTAAGACTTCGGTACGGGAGTAAAGTTTCAAAACGACCCACCGCTGGCCTCCAGCGAAGGAAGCACGAGCGAACAATACCGCTTCTCCTTCTCCAAGCCGATCTCGCAAGATATTGAAGACAAGTTCGTTGTAGATGATAGAATACATGTTATGCATGCGCATAGGGTCAGAGCCATCGAAATACTTAACGGATACGTGCGGAATACGTTCAGCTGTTTCGATGTGAATGCTTAAGCCATTGTCAGTTGCTTCTGAATCAACTTACCAAAGTCTGTCTTTATCAAGCATCACATATATATTCGTTGGGACAGGGGTCACTATAGACTCACCTTGAAACAGTCAACACCAATATCGATAAGGGCGTTGAGCTTGGCTTTGTACCACTCGCAGGCTTTGGGATTGGTGAAGTCTACAATTGCGAGCCCCGGCTGCCATAGGTCCCACCTATGGCATAGCATATAGTTAAGCGGTTGTTCTGAGAAGTTCAAATCGGACTCACTGCCACGGCGTCCCGTCAGTTCTTTTAATGAAATATCCTCCTTGTACACCTTCCTTGAAGATGGGGGACAGTTGCGAGATGTAAGGATTAACTTGGGCAGATTTAAGTTGACGAGACTTCCAATAAAAAATATCCACTTACTCCAAACGCATATCTTCACGCCGAACTTCTGCTTAATACTTGATAGATAACCTTTGGGATCGGGGAAGTTGTCCGGATCAAACGTGAAGGAACACCTGACATTCAAAATTAGGGAGAGTACCCATGAGTCAAAATTATCAATACCATTCATACTGCTTCATCCAAAAGCAATCGAGATGGAATACCCGGACGGGTACATTGCGATCTTGCATTCCTTGTAGGAATCCGGACACCGTATCACTGGAGTACGATGTCAAGAACGAGGTTGATAACCAAAGTCCGAACGTCCAGCTCGGAAGTATCCTGTAGTAAAATAAGTACTTTTTGGAAAATGTAGGAAATGGGATTTACGGAGGACGTCCAGTCATGCGAGTATACTTTTCAAGAATCTGTCCCAATCAAATTAGAGCTAGATCATTTCTCAACACATACCAGACGTACTTGGAGCGGACTCTCTCCGTATATGATGAAGTATTCCAGGCTGGCTCCAGCAACGGACACCCCCACTCGAGAAACCTTCTCACTACCAACTTCGACTTCGACTTCTCCTGGATGATTTATGAAGACACCATAGTTCCGATTGGTCAAATAAAATGGGACACATTTGTACGCTTGGTCGCTAGAAGTTCCACCGTCTGACCAAATAGTTAGAAGAGAAAAAGATCTTAAACGGTGCTATACCCTGGTTCCAAATCTTCACAGTTTGACCTGAGATAATACAGTGAGTTTGCCTCCTTCAAAGGGACATCGGACTCACCGTTCTTAACGAAAGATCCAAATTGTTCTCCGAAGCCATAAATCAGCTCTCCGGGAGAGAGATTCAGCTCAGAGTTAATGTATCGTATAATAGGCGGAAGTGGTTCTGGGTTGGGATTAGATCCGGTATCTGTCGCCAAGCAGGAGCTATTCGAAGCAGTCGAAAGAGTCCATCTGGAAGGAACATCAAATACTCCCTGATGTTTGGGCCCCGCAAACGTCAAGATTCGTTTGGGCGATTTGAAGGTGATAGTATATGGATTTTCAGTGATGACGGCCTCTAATCCACCGGTGCTCAAAGTATAATCGCCTTCCGTCTTGCTGAGATTGATGTTGGGAATCGGTTTAGCGTTCGGGAACAGTGGAATGGTCACAGTAGGCTCGCTGTGACTGAAATGGTCGATTTTGACGCCAACCTAGGTTGTGTGTTAAGACATCAGTAGAAGCGAGCAGCAGGATATTCATACCACGCCTTCCGTCGGAGAGTAAACTTTGACTGTCAGAACAGGACCTGGCTCGCGAACCGTGAGATGAAATCTTTCAGAAGGAAAGACGCCGCGTACCGCCCAATGTATCCCCACGATGTCTGATAGGCCTCGATGCGACCTGAAGCTCATAACCATCTGCTTGCTGGTCCACTTTTGCTGCCTGTAACATTCATCAATGGATTCAAACTCAATCGATAACAAATGCGGAATGTTAAACTGTACCTGCAGAGCATAATATGGTTTGACGCCGTTTTTCAGAAGCCAGAATCCATCTATCCGTAGCTTGTGTGAGATCAAGCAGTTTGGCAGTTTGGCAAAAGGTAATAAACCGAACCGTTAAATTTCATGGCCCAAGAGAAAGATTCTGGTACTCCTATGTGCGCTTGGAAGCTTTATAAAGTAATTTGCGGTCCGTATGGTAGTCCGAAGTTACTCCGAGGGTTGGCCCCTGTGACTTGAAGATCGCGTCGCAAAAGCCAAAGCGAATTGGGACGCCAAAAAAGCGAACCAAATCTAAATGTACACCTCTAAAGGTGAGGATTAAGTGTACTTGAATATGTCGTCGAGCTGGAATGGGACTTCAAGGCAATACCTGCAGCACGCCCGGGTCCAGTCATCCACGTTCACGCGTCGCTCGATATCACGATATCACGTAACGGTTTATTCGCCAACAAGCTCAGTAAGCGGACCGATCCACTCTGGTCTTCACATCGACGGATGAATCAGGACGGTCCGTACCTCTGGCAAAAAACGCCACTCATCCTCTCTGCGCCTATCTCACGTTTGCTTGGAGTGAATGCCTTTCTCAAGTTCGAAGTTCGTGTCCCACAAATCGTTCCAAAGTGCTGATCTAAGTTTGTCATCCCCAGAATGTGCATCCCTCGTATTCATACAAGTTCCGGGGAATGTCTTTGTTCGTTCACGAGGCCATGAAAAGGCAAGGCCAAGATGTACACTTTGTCACAGCATCAGGAGGGAACGCTGGCCTTGCAGTAGCGTGCGCAGCGAATGTTGCTGGAGCTCGGTGTACTGTATACCTTCCTGAAGGAGCGGCGGAAAGCACTGTGGAATTGCTCAAGGCGCAGAACGCAGAAGTTGTGATTGCTGGAAAGTTCTACCAAGAGGCCTTCAATGCCGCTCAACAAAGGACCACGACAGACAAGAACGCGTGAGTCTGGCGAGTGATTTTTTGACAGAATCTGAAGAACATTACAAACAGTATCGTTGTGCCAGCGTACGACAATCCGGTTTTATGGGAAGGACACAGTTCCATGATAGTAGAGACATTCGAGCAGTTAAAACAATGGTCGGTGACTGAACCGGACGCTATTTGTTGCAGTGTCGGAGGAGGCGGGATGCTTGCAGGAATCATAGTTGGCTGTCAAAAGGTGAAATGGGAGCATGGTCAGTATGATATATCTAGCCTACGCAAATCAAACTCACTTCTTGCATAGTACCTTTGGTTGCACTTGAAACCATGGGGTCTAACTGTTTCCATCATTCCATACTGCTCAACTCTTCAGGATCCAGTATATTTGCTACCGAACTTCCTCCATATGTAACGAAAGTGCACGACGAAAGCTCGCAGCTAGATTTAGCCCACTTCAACAGTTTTCATTCGAAAGCATCTGGATCTCTTGGTGCGTCGCAGCCCGCGACTGGTACTGTCCGAATGGCACTAGAGAGGAAAGGCGGAATTCGTTGCGTAACTATTCCAGATGAATTGTGTATGCAATCAGCCATCGCATTTGCCAGTACGTTCTATCTCCTTTTGACTTGAATGTACCATTAATCGGCTCGCAGACGATCATAAAACGTTGGTAGAATTGGCGTGTTCGACGACTCTTTCCGCAGCGTACAAGCCTCAGCTTTTGGATGCTGTTATCCCACCCCGCTCAGACGGACGTAAACGAAACGTGGTCTTCATCGTGTGCGGTGGCTTCAAAGTGAATTTGGGAGAATTAGCGCAATACGAAGAAGAATTGAAAGCTGAGATAGAGAGAAATGTGACTGGGAGTTGGGAGGTCATCTTAAATGACGGACATATTGTGAACGTAGATTACACAGTCTGAAGGTTTCGAATTTATGTCGCGAAGAACGAATTCAGAACCTTGACATTCCAAGAGGATGTGAAAAAATAGAGCAGGGATTTATTGAATATCTATCGTACATTCTAAAAAGCATGTAGCACAGAACAAATCTTGAAATATAGAGACATACCCGCAAATGATCAGATCCTTCATGATTTATTTTCTTCCTCCCTCGCTAATCGTCGCGTCAATCTCTCGCTTTTGATTCTGGCCAACTCTTCTCGAAGAGAGCTTTGGTCTGTAGGAAGTTGCTAAAAAAACTGAGTGAACATTCAGCGTACTTAAATCTAGCACTTGTGAATTGCCTGAAGTAGGCGTTTCTCCGGAGGAAACAATTGTTCTTTATACTGGTTAAGATGAAAATTAGAACAGTCAAGAAGTAGGAGTATGCGATTATAATTGCTCACAGGTAGCACAGTGTTTCTGTACCATTGCGGATCACCAAAGTGGACGAGCGCACATATAGGTATGAAGAGATATAGAGAAAACTTAAAGACTTCAAGATTAGGACCACCCATGTTTGTTGCTAGTAGTGGTAGTGGTAGTGGTTCAACTAATAGTGCCAGACCTTGCGGAGACGCCCAGACTCGTCGGAGTCTAGACTGCATATTACAATCGGGCTGACATAGTATAACGATTATTTCAAGTAAATATAAGATCCCCTCTACAGATATAACGAAGAACAAAAGATCACAGAATTCGGACGTTCAAGCATCTCCGAAGTCTTCTCGAATTTCTCTTGAAGCTCTGTGTTGCCAATAACTTTAGCACCCATTGCCATCTGTCGTAGTAGTTCACCCAGACGACGAAATACACGAATAACGCTACCCTCGAATATGTCAGTGAGCTATGAAAATGCTGAGGACTAGGTCTATATTCATTCTGAATCACTGTAATAACGCACTTGACAAATATCAGAGAAGGATGCCCCACGACACCACTGCATTACAGCGTCCATGAGCTCCACTTTGAACGAGGCGACGTACTTCTCCTCATCCAGGGATAGCTTGGATTCAATGGAAACTTTGGCGATACGCTTGGCGATTTCTTGCATTGTGCGCAATGGAGCGGCGAGCTCTTCACTGAGCTTGGTTTGTTTCTCGCTCTGTATACCGAAAGTTCGAATACGGTCGACGAAGGAGTTTAGACGGGTACATCACCTTTTCATCGAATACGAAGCAGCTAAGTAGAGCTGCACAATGTTCCGGCGCTAGTGTGTTGAACGCCCCATTGAAGATGAGCTCCGTGAGCAAAAGTTCGTCCCCGGTACTGATTTCGCAAGCCACCCTGCCTTTGGTATCCACAATATCTGATGAACTTATGAAGCCCAAGCGACGCAAGACTCGCTTCCTGCATTTTAGTTCTTCTAATTGGAGGACGTCATGAGTTGATTGTATACGTTTCTTGAGAGACCGTATTGAGTCTTGAAGCTCTTTTTTCTTGTTATACAGAGCATACAACTCCGAAAGCCGGGAATCAGTATGTAGTGGGCTTTTGTACATTCTATCTTCCATTGCTTCGATTTTCTGAGCGATAGTTAATGAGCATTATAATAAAACAATCCAGGTCTACGACACACCTGAACGAGGGCTGTGAATTTATCATCCTTGATTCTCATATCCTTCACTGGATCGAGAAGTGGAATACCATCCGGGAAACGACGCTGAACTTCAAGAATGCTCTTCCATGCCGTTTCTCGATTTTGATCAGGTCGGAGATCTTTGGGAAGGTATATACGCAGATGGCTTATGCCTTCGAGTGTGGATAGAATCACAGGGACTACGAGTGGAACTCCTTTCTGGCTCGCGGGACATGGTTGAATGCCACCAGGCGTAGGCGTAAAGTTAGCTTTGTCCTTTGTAGAAACGCTCCCTCCAGGGGCACAATTCAGGAGGACGTCGACAACATATTGTTCATGAGGCGGAATGTTAGCCTGGAGCATGGGGGCATTCTGTCGGGAAGAAAGTTCGAGTCAATGCTTTCAAGAAAGGTAGTTTGACCCCTTACCTTAGGCGGCAAGCGCTTGTGGAAGTTGATAACAGCGCCCCAGCCAAAATCTAGTTTCCCATGTTTGACCTTGACAAGACGTCCAGACTTCAGGAATGGCAAAGCGTAGTTGGGATGTGATATGACTTCTCGAAAGTCAGTCGCCATTACATCCAACTGTTGACGATATTCGTAGTATTCGGCCACACGTTCCTCGTCTGGTATTGAAATCTCGTCCCTCCTTCTCTCTTCGGCTTTCATTTCTGCTTGCGGGTGAGATTTATATCTGAAGCTGCAACTGTAATACTAACCTTCTTGGAGTTTTGGTATGCCTGTACTACTCTGGAATTGGTGGAAACAACGTTCCAGCATAAACTCAGGGCTGATGCCTTCCACCTTCATGAGGTTCATGATCATGTTGTACCCGATATGGAAAGCCGAGTCCAGACGATCCGCCTCTCCCTTAATCATTTCCTTGGCCACACTGGGTTCCAGCTTCTCGTCGCACATCATAATCACCACCCCGCGGTCGTCGAGCCCACGACGTCCGGCTCGTCCTGACATCTGAATATATTCACCGGAGGACAAGCTCCTCTGTTCACGCCCATCGTATTTTCGCGTGTCCGTGAAGACGACCGTCTTAGCGGGCATGTTCAAACCAATCGAAAATGTTTCTGTGGCGAACAGGACTTTGATGAGCCCTTCTGAGAATAAGATTTCGATGACCTCCTTCAAGATAGGAAGAAGACCACTGTGATGGACTCCAATGCCACGTTTCAAAAGGGGAATGAGTTGTGCTATTTGCGGTAAATTTCGGTCATCGGGAGAAAGATTCTCGATGGCGTTGGTGAAAATACTTGCGACGAGGTCTTGCTCATCTGTAGAGTTGAACTCGAATTTGGACATGAGGAGTGCGTTGGCTTCACATTCACGTTTACTGAACGAGAAGACGATGACAGGGTTGTAATTTTTTACCATGATCATTTTGATGATTCGCGAAACGTCGGAAATAGCTGAATGTTACGATGAGAACCAACGTCCAAGATGATGCCTATAGTACCCACCTTTCTTCTCTCCGCCCTTCTTTGATTTTCCCTTTTTCCCTTTCCCGCTTCGAGGGTCAGCAGGATCTTCACCTGCACGATCCTGTATTTCACCCATTGCCTTACCAAAGTTATCTTCTCGGAATTCGCCCTTCTCGTTAACGACAAGATATATGCCTTCTCCCCCTTTTGGAAACAGATAGTGTTGCAACGGTGTAGGTCGAAAATCAGTATAAACGACATGGCAAGGTTGTTCGTGTGATCGGCATATCCACTCGGCAAATTGCATTGCATTTGGTATCGTTGCAGACAGAAAGACGTATCGGACAGAATGAGGGAGCAGGATGATGGTTTCTTCCCAGACTACCCCTCGTTCCTTGTCTCTCATATAGTGTATTTCGTCAAAAATGACCCAGGCAACTTCACGCATGATTTCGGAGCCACGATACAGCATTGAACGTAAAATCTGTAGAATATCAGATTACGGACATGCGAAGATCATTGAATTGTTTACCTCAGTAGTCATAACGAGACAAGTTGCAGACGGATTAATGGTAACGTCTCCAGTCATAAGTCCGACATCTCCGAATTCAGCCAGCATTTCGCGATATTTTTGATTACTTAAAGCCTGAAGAACAAAGATCAAAGTTTATAACGAAATCTATAAAAGTTGAGCATACCTTGATAGGGCTCGTATATATTACACGCTGCTTCCTTGCTAAACAATGTGCAATGGCATATTCTGCGACGACAGTCTTCCCAGCACTAGTATGTGCGGAAACAAGTACACTTTCATTTCTCTGAATGGCGTAGACGGAAACTTTTTGAAACGGATCCAGTTCGAACTTGTATTCTCGATCGGGTTTTGCAGGAGGAACGTGTTGCGAGATTGAGATGTAATTATATCCTAGAGGAACTGCAACTTGGTGCCTAACCTGTTCAAAAAAAGGAGAAAGAAAGAGAGTCAGATGTTACTTCAATTATCAGGGCGTCAAAAATTGTACTTGATGCCTTAATTCTAACCGTGAGCCTGCTTCGACACCTCCAGTTAGTCCAGCGCTGGCAGCGACCTCCCGCTTAGCCTCTGTTTCAAAGTCATCGAGGACTACGGGGTTTGATAAAGTTTCTGTTTTGACCTTCTTAGTCGAGCCTGCTGCGTCTGTAGGTTTTAGAGAAAATTCTGCTTTCCGTTTCTGTGGGATCGTTTCTGAAATGAGAGAAGTGTTATTTATCTTTTCAACCAGGTCGTTTTTCTCTTCTTCATCAATTTCCGGTGAAGCGCCATGGAGGAAAGAAAATAGATCGCTAGAGTCCATGGCTAACGTTGGCGGGACGACCGTGGATGAAATTCATTTTGAGATTTGACTTACGCAATTGCCAAAGGTCAGGTCGTGAGTTCGAATCGCACTCGTATACATATGTGAATTCATCCTCGGTCTTTCTGCCAACGTCGTTAAACGCGAGAAGACCGTGTACGTAAACTGTAGGTCAATTGAACCTGTATTTCATCTAAAATTATGATACATACGTGACTTTAGAGCCTTTTGGCATAAAAGAAAAGCTCAAAAAACACTCGGAAAATTTAATCATGAGGTGGGAATATCACTATGTACCAATTAAGGTTTTCCACTGCCGGGCATTTTAGAGTCTGTTCGGCAACGAGAAGCCAGCTTCTGGCTGGCAATAATTACTTAATATGGAAATTAATTTTTTCACCTTCCACTCACAATTTTGGCGTTTCTTGTGTAACTAGTGGGTGGATGTGAAGAAAAATAGATGCAATGCTCTAACCAAAATCAAGCCTTTGATTCCTTCATTACTTGAATGTTGTAAACATGATTTATTTCATTTCTGATCACCATCTAACACTAGGTACTTACTAATATTTTAGCCTTGTGCTATAGCACTTGCCAAGAGTACTTAAATAGCTACTGACATTCATACTTTACCTACACAAGTAGACCTGAAAACAGACAAAGAAGAGAGCCCAGACTCAGTGTAAGATGGTAGGTCAATCATGAGTGGTTTTTTGTACATGAACTCCCAGTATCAAAAGTGATTTGATACTAGGACTTCATGTATAAAAAAACACTCTTTTCGGTGTACTATGAGCAATATAACCCTCAGGTACGGTTCCCGAGCAGGCTCAGGTAGAAATCAAAAGTCTAGAGCTCAAATTTATTATTAAGTTGACTTCTAATACATAATTGTCAAATTTTTAATGTAAATTTCCTGCCAACGCAGCTGTACAGTCGGATGAGGGCCCGGCCAATCAATTGCTCCACCCGCCAGCATTGCGTGTGCTGACTCATCGAGCGCCTAGCTATTGAGGCTCAAAATCGTCGCGCTGAGTGTTGTATTACCCGTGTACTAATGTGTTTATTGCATACTACTGTCAATCAAACACGAAATTATCAAGCTATGTGTAGATATAAGTACTCTTAAAGTAAAAAAAAAAAACTCACGTCCGATAATATAGCTCCTCAGAATCATACCCATCTGAGTTGCTTCCCAACTTATCTTCAACAATCAGTGAGTTGGGACATCTTGATTGAAGTGAAGACTTTCTAGGGGCTTCAGACTGCTTCAGTTGCATTTCCTTTCACTTCCGTTTTTGTTTGAGTATAGAATTATCTGCAGCATTCAGCATGATCCCATTGTAACCGTCCGTTAGGATGGTTATGGTGTTGGAGCTTAAGGCTTCAGTTAGCTTGTAGCTTAAGTGACTTAATTCACGCAGTGTGAACACGACGAGTCTCTGTATTAACTCGATATGTACGTTTATGCGTGAAAGATAGTCTAACCTCTATCTAAGGTGTATATACATATATATACACGATGAACTATACAGTTCATCGTGGGACTATTCGACTTATCTAATCTAATAGATAAGATACTACTTAGGGGTTATTCTGGGCTGTTACACCCATGAAATCACGTTGTTGTTGCCAGTTGGATGCGTTGTGGGACGCGTCTGGTTTGCTTGTTGATATTTACATTGCTGTTACGAATTGACTCTTTTTCATTTTCATTTTATCTATCCTATTATACTTTTTCTTTTATCTTTTCCTTTTCTTTCACTTACATACATGTAACAGCCCTGACATTCTCGCAATGTCAACGCATGAGAGAAACTGTCATTCTCGCGCTGTCAACGCAATTCTCTCATGTCTGTCAGACTATTGACAG
>MU790680.1:0-53201 GCA_027886635.1 Lentinula boryana
AAAGAACTTGTGTTTGAGTGTTGGTGTGTGTGTGTGTTGGTGTTAGGTTTCTAGCATCTTCATTTTGCATTCAGCCCTCAGTCAGCATATCAGCGTCTTGACTCATTACCTGCGAAAAGATCTTGTCCGGTCCAAAAGTTATCCAGACACACTCGAGAACACGTTATGAGCATCGGTTTTCGGTGAGCCTCTTCGAAAAAGTCATAGAACTGATATAACTTTCACCTCTACGTCTCTTAGAGAGATTGTCGACAAATTCACGAGCCTCGCGTAGCCTGCAAGTACTGAGAACTTTCGCTATGCTCAAAAACGAGAGATACATCCGGCGCACAAACTTGCACCAAATCAAACGCGAACGCGCGGAATTAGTGCTAGTATTTCAGACGATCAACGATTGCGCCCGCGTTATTTGCTTCTCTCACTCAACGTTGTTCGTGCAGATGGAAACTTCCAAGGCCCGCAACGTTTGGGGTCATCTTCTTCTTGGTGTCGAACTTTGCGTATATCAGTACGTCTCTGCACATACATACCGGTTCGCATTAGTCAAAGTCGTCATGAATCGCAAATATTAACACTGTCTGCGATTCAGTTGGCATTGACCGTATCATCGAGTAAGAACTTCCGCTCCGTTATCTGTAATCAGCACCATATGTTCTGCTTGAGCACTTCGCGCACAATTCTACGGGTTGACGTAGAGGCATGAGCAACGAGCCCAAAGTTTACAGGATAGCCGAGACTTTACCTCTGTACTAGCTGTCCATCCATCAGGAAAGGTCCAGCTGGTCGGATGGGTTCCTTGAATAATGGCAGGCTGCAAGATACATCGAAAGCTGTAGGCAATCAAAATAATACAAACTCCTACCTCGATGGTGAAGCAATTTCCAGGTAGCATTACACCCGGCTCGTCGTTCACTACAATTTCGAAAGAAAACTGTATGAGCATAGGAACCCACAAACAACAAAGGTACTAACAATGGTGCAAAATCCATGGTTTTCGATGAAACACCGAGCCGATTCCATGTCCACTAAAAGCCGGGGACACACAAAAATCCATTCCGTGATATCGCGGTTCGATGAGAGTGTGTATTGCTCGACCAATGTTCTTAAAAGGTTGGCCAGGACCGCATGCTGCAATCCCAGCTTCAAGGGCACTGTTTGTAATGTTACAGAGAAGGCGACCAGGCAAATCCTTGGTGCAACATATTATCAGGCGGAGCTGTGAAAGAGGAGAAGAGCACAGCGTACGACGTCTCCAACTAGCCAAGTCTTTGAAGTATCTCCGTGATAACCATTGAGATAGACGGTGATGTCTACGTTGATGATATCCCCATCTTCAAGTGGACGACTGAGTGCGTAAATTGTTATTATGGAGACGGTTAGGAAAAGATGGTCCACGTACTCATCGGGAATACCATGCGTGATGACATTGTTGATGCTCCAGTTTGAGTTTCAGCATTGGTACGGTTCAACATGTACAAAGGCCTTACCTCGTACAGCAAGATTTTGGAAAGCCATTATACAGTAAAGGTGAAGGATATGCTCCTCGGGAGATGATGTATTCATGGACAGCAGCGTCGATCGCGTTTGTTGTCGTTCCGACCTTTCTGATTTCCCATTGAATGAGAAGATTAGAGAGCTGAGCTATAGACACACTTTTACTAAGCTCCCTGCATATTCGCGCACATCTTTCGCCAAAGATGCTACGGTTCTCAGTTTTCGTTCCGCTTCACCACCGAGTGGAAACCTTCCGTCTGCATCTTCGGCATCATTCTGCAAATTCTCTTGCGAAGTTTTGTTGAGTATTGCATAAGGAGGTCTGGAGATATATTTGGGAACTTCTCGAGGCTTGATATGAGAGACACCAAAGACAAAAGGTTCCTCAGGTAGAATAACATTGTAAAACCCAAAGTTGTCTGCCACAGGAAAGAGTGGTTCATCTTCAGAAGAACTTGGGGTAGAGCTGGAGAAAAGTCTTAAGATTCGCCGCGAAGCCTGAAGATGATAGCCGGTCTTTCCAAGAGACAACGCGCGGAGGAACATGGAAGTAAGGACAGGACAAAAATTGAATCCGGCCCGGTGCCGCAACAAACAGTCGACTTTCTCAACAGTTCTCATTATCAACGCAGTATGTACACACTCTCTGCAATGCTCTAAGCTACTGACAGTGGTCCTTGAATGGCTACATAGGTATTACTTCGAATCTACTATCTCCAGATAGCCTCCTTCCACAATCCTGAATGAATTGCGCACCAAATGTGTTCGAGAGCTTCAAGGTGCGAATGCCTGGCCAGTTGACACCCATATCGTTTGCCTGAATAGTCTGCAAAGTTCCAGGACATGAAGAGACTATCAGCTCTTTCACTGTTCCGAGATCAACAGTTGCAGCAGAAAGAAAAGGGCGCATGTCCTCTTTGCAATTAATCAAGTGCAAGGTATTGAGTTGCTGAGGCTTGACCAGCCCAGTAGGGACTGGTAGTCCAGGTGCTTCGAAGCCTTCTCCTGGCCTGACTATAATGAACGACTTGAGCTTGTGGGAGGCATGTAGAATGGCTCTGTACTCTTCAGGTAAGAGCGAAATACTATCGAGTGAAATATGAGTCAAGTCGTCCCAGGTTATTTGTTCGAAGCTCCTGTCAATAGTATCACCGTGCATCAGGTTGCTCTCAAAATGGATGGCTTTGAGGACGGGGACAATGATGGAAGCTGTGGCCTGGGATAAATCTACAACAAACCGCCCACTGTCTCTCGCGATCTCCTCATAATCTTCGGCAATATCCTCCATCATTCGTCCAGGGCATAGAGCATTTTCCAGAAATCTCACGAATTCAGAGAAGTTAGGGGCTTCGATAAACCAAAATCGTCCCCCTGCACAGAACTGCGGGGGAATGGCTTCGAGAGGGATAGCGATCTGTTCTTGTGTCAACGCAAACTCGTAGACAGATTTCGCCTCATGTTCATGGTATCTGATCTTGAATAGTGAATTACAGCCTTGTTCGCCATGATTAGAAAATGTGTCTGTGTCCGAAATTCTGTCTGCAGGGTTTAAGATGAATTCTATAGAAACTCCGCTATTCCGCGGCCTGAAGTGTTTCTCTAGATTTTGGTTCAACCATCGTGCATGATCGAGGTGATAGTTCTCAAAAACAACAAACAGCACCTCCAATGAAAAATGGACATCAATCGACCAGCCCTTGACCGAAAGTTGAATAGTCAGCGGGCGTAAGTAGAGTCTGTCCGGAGTCGGAGGTCTCCAATCAGTATTGAGAGCGGTTTCCGGAACTGTTTGGTTCACAGGATCGGAAGTACGAGAAGGTGGTGTGACGCGGTAAGTGGCGCAAGCAATGTAAAACAGGAAATAGATGAATGTAACCTTGAAGCCAAAGGGCAGCAGGAATAATACTCCGAGACCCTGAGCTCCGACGAGTAAAGAACTGTCATTGGCATACAAGAGCGACACAATGACGAGCATAGCGGCTATGGATACGGTCTGGACAGGATGATCGTCCAGAATGTGGCGAACAAATTCAAACGAGGTAGCGCAGTACGACATAGAGATTTGTGGTTCTGATAGACTATTGGAGGGATTGGATATCAGCAACGACTGAAGACCACTCAAGATGAGGGTGGAGTTTACCTTTACAGGAGTATGTGCTGAATGTTGATTTTTGCGAGTACAAGCGGCGTGTCTTTTAAACCAGTACTCTTGACTACTATCTAGACAGTCAATCACAATGAGTTAACAAATGCAAAAGAAATAAAATATTGTCGCGAGGGTACTTTCTGTTCTTTTTTGTTTTTTCAAATAACGCATCGCTTGTGTGGGTCCACGGAGAAGCCTGAGTTATTGTCAATTCAGAATCGTGGCGTCGTGAGGTACACCAAGAAGCATCCGACTGATTGGACTAGGATAATAAGTTGTCATACGTACATGAATTCATATTATGTTTTAATGATTATACCGATTCAAGTTCTCCGTATGTGACCTCTGAAAGTGCCCTCGCTTCTCACCGTAGTAAAAGGTATATCATTTCCATTTCGTCCCATATGCACTGGCTGTGAATGAAGGGCTCTTTGGACAGTGGCAACTCAGCTTTGAGAATTGACTAACTCCGCCGATCTTGCTTAAGCACTCCTATCGATATCCACAATCATGGTGAGCCTGAGTCCAATTCGAGAAGTTGTGCGATCTGGATGAACTTTGGAAATTTAGAAAGCAGATTTTTATGGATCTCATGGAAGATCTATTGACTGAAGAAGAATGTTGGTTCTCAACTTGGATGGATCATTTGTTAGTATACGTCTCAATACATGAACGGAAATGTAGGTAGATAGTTATCGACCGCAATTTTAATCTCAGTTCGGCACTGAGGAATTCTGAGGAAATCGCGAACAGATTATTCGCATCAGCAAGCAGAATTTTGGATAATTTTTGATAGAAGATTCATTGGGGGGAGCGTCCACCAAGGAAAGCAAAGTATTTTGTTGTGCGTTACTAGTAAGCTCGGGCGAGGATCATATGAGAATGTCAAACGGTATAAGGGTTTGAGGTAAGATGTTCAAGGACGCCATGCAGACCGTTATTGTTCGTTAAAGGCAAGAAGTTCTCTATTTTGAGGAAAGGTCTAGAGGTAATGAAGAGGGGAGGCACTTACTGCGAGCCTCAACGCTAATAGCAACGAGGAGAGAAAGGAAGGACTGAATATCCTGAGGAATTACAAGGTGGCAACTAAGTAGACTTGTATAGTGACAAATCTTTTTTTCGCTGACTTCACATAGGTAGTGGTTGAATCGTTCATTGAGTCCAACTTCTGTTATGCTTACTCGGTCGAAGCAGAATGGGTGAGAGTTGGGGTGGAGTCGTGATATCGATTTGTACTGAGACTGCTACATATCGTCAGAGTGGATGATACAGAGTCATGAATTGTTGTGCTCAAGGATGATTACGATACGGTCTGGTCATACCAGATTTCCCTCAGTGACTGCTGGAACTGTAACGACCACCACCCTCGTTCTTCCCTTTCCATTTGCATAGAATCAGAGATACCACCTCGTCCCATTGATTCATCTGCTAGTTGCAATGAAGGACTTTTGGGAAATGGCAAACCAGTTTGTAGAATTGACTCAAGAATGCGCCGCCGATCTTGCTCAAGAAGTTGATTGGGTCCTTCGATATTGCCACCAGTTTGGGAGAAACCCGGGTTCGAGAGATTGCGCATTGTGGATTGAGCGGATTGTTGGAAAGCGGATATCCATAATTCTCTTGAAGGATTTGAAGGAATGGCATTGAAAGGAAGCTGGAATTGAAGAGTCTCGAGTCGCGTGCCAGCACAAGAACTACCCTTGTTGAGATCATATTCGATGGGAAGCAGGTCAACAGTTATTAGGGGAGACTCTAGTATCAGACCAACAGTTAGACGAAGCGTCGTTTCGTAGAGAATGTACAAACCATCCGCATTAGCATTAGTGCCATTGGAATCCATCTCCTCCACTCCCAAAATTCTCGCAACGCCGAGGTCATCACAGATAGTCCATCTTTCTAAGCCTTGTTGCTCTTGATGAATATGATTAGAATTATCTCTGAGAGAAGTTCGAGCAGTGGCCAATACGACCAAGTCCGAGAACACTAGTATCGACAGTTGAGGTGGCGGAGGTGGAGAACTTGTTTCTACAGAACGAAACGATAAACCCGTAGAAGCAGAGTTGTTGGACTTGACGGATCCAGATCTTGATCTTCTGATGTCCCAATCGTTGATTGCATCTACCAATTTATTTGCCCTGTCTGCGGAATCCTTCTTCGTCTTTGAGAGGCTTGAGGTCCGTCTTGAATCATTGGTAAAGTCCTGATTAAAATTCAGACAAAGTAGTTGTCCATGGCAAAGTAACCGGCGATCTCTTCGCGCCAAATTGGTTGATGCAGGCAATCCGTCGATGCGTTCGGAAATACTCTTGATGAACTCGTACTCCTCTTCCCTTGCCTTGACTGTCTGGAGAGTCTTGATTACAAGAGATATGGAATAGACCAACATGAGTGTCGGCAGATACTCTTCATGGTTTTTGGGGGTAACGTTCAAAAGTTTCTGTTCAAAGAATTACGACGCCGTCAAATCGC
Organism: Lentinula boryana; assembly: GCA_027886635.1. Taxonomy (NCBI): domain Eukaryota; kingdom Fungi; phylum Basidiomycota; class Agaricomycetes; order Agaricales; family Omphalotaceae; genus Lentinula; species Lentinula boryana. The sequence goes on from MU790680.1 coordinate 6,110, forward strand.
CATGTCTCGGACCAGCAGTGCACTCACCCGAAATAGGTCGGGATACATCATGATTCTGTTCGCGGGTTCCTGCAGCATATTCGCAAGGCTCATGCGACATTCCTGTGTCTTCTCCTGCATCCTCACAAACTCCCCGAAATCGCTTCCGCCGTCCTTCACCAATCTTTCGAGCATTTCCAATACACTGGAAACTTTCACCAAATACGGTTGGTACATCTCCAACTTCGGCACGAAAGCACGTATTGCGTAAGCTACCCCTGCTTCATTACGATCCTCGACTCGAGAGGAACCAGCGAATGGAAATTCCGTTGTTTGAAACGACTGCATCGTGTCACGAATCTGAGTGTGCAAATTGGCAATGTCTTCCACCCAGTCCAGAATTTTGGCGATCTCGAGAGGGACACCAGCAATCCAGGTTTTGGTGGCGTGTATTCGGAGGGGAATGATGAAGAGTTTGACGACGGAAGACAAACGCTCGACAAATATAGTCTCTGCCGTACGTAGCTCCCATATCACTTCTTGCCGCTGGATTTCCAACTCGCCACAATTATCAAGCAGAGAGTCGTACCTGTCAGGACCAACCAGAGAACGCCAGGAAGAGGGCGTAGAAAACTTGTTGAATTTATTGCCGTTCATCGATCGCTGTGCTGAACTAGCCCGAGCTACTGGGGTTCGGGAACGATGTCGTGACTGGCGACGTTCCTTTGGTTTGAAATTTTCGTTTCGTTCCGGCTCCTCCGCCGGTGAGATAATGGTGTGTTGCTGCTGTGATCCATATCTCTGACTCTTTTTCTCTTCATAAACTCGATGCGAACGTCCTCTCGCCTCACCACTGCTTTTACCTCCTTGACTCAAAGTTCTGAATAGATTCTCTGCCCCAAAACTAAGTTCGTTGTCCTCCCCGTGTTCCCAGCTCGATCTTTCCATTGCAACGTCCACACCCGAGGCGATGCTATCGGCAGGAGGGAGCATTGAAGAATTGGTATCTTGGGAATCATCGCGACCGTGCTCTATGTGGGAATCATAATCACTAATTGGGGCGGGAGAGCGGTAGATAGCGTCTGACTCTGAAGGTGGGATGCCAAAAGCTTGACGGGTTCGTACCATTGCTTCCATGGAACGCTTGGCTAGCACAACCGACTCGTATGAGTTGTGTGATTCCCGCTTGACCGTTGAACCTGCCGTGGGACTCATCCGACGGTGAGAGAGCATGGCGGTCGAGATCGGAGATAAGGACGAAGCATGAGAAGGAGATCTCGCTACGGAGGATGACACATCTCTAGTGTATGATTTCCGTTTGGAAATGACCTTTTGATCCTTCTGATTACTAGTGGCCTGCGAGCGAGGACTTTCGGCAGAGATAGAAGCTTTGTCCTTGTCCTTCGTGGATGTTGACAAACGTGGTGAAGGCGGAAGATTATTGTAACGGCCGGACGGCACAGGGGATGGAGAAGGAGATATGGCGGAGGATGGGTGCAAGGAATGCCGTTTCGAAGTCTTCGATGACAGGACTCGTGCAGAATCATGTTCTTTTTCAGCGTAATAGGTGTTTAGATTCGATTCGGAAGGACTTGAATACCGGCTTGCTCGTGAGCTACCGTTCAACGTGCTAGAGTCGAGCGATTTACGTGTGGTAGGGGTTCGAGGAGTAGACGGTACGAAAACTGTCCCAGAACCTTCGAATCCATAGTCAGACTCGGATGCACTTTCCTGGTGGCCATCATCGAGCTCATTAGTTCCTTCTCCCAGGGATCTACTGACAGCTAAACCCTTCTCACCACAATAATCACTCTCCGCTTCCGACAAAATGCTCCTGCCAACGCTCGTCTCCGCAGCCGTAGAACAATCATTGGCCGATCGTAGACTCAGATTATCTAGACCCTGCACGAGACCTAATAGAGCGGCTTTCCGTCTACTGTGCGTTTGGTCGAGCTCATTCAGACTAAGGGATTGGCTTGATTGGCCGGTTCCGCTTCCGCTTCCGGTAGCATCCGAGAGCTCGGCTTCCTCCTCGTCCGTACTATAGATTGAGCCTGCTGAAGGGTAAGATACTATAGATGAACGTGATTGTCGCATCGGCACAGCGCCAGTGGAATGAAGATCCGTCTCAGCCGTCTCAACCTGGACGTGTTCATAGTTATGTTCTTCGTGGTAGATTCGAACGCCATCATTGTTGTACTCGTCCTGGGGTTGCAGTTGAAGCCTGCGCTCACTAGATCGGCCTCGATCTGTGAGCATCAATCCCAGTCCGATCTTTCCTTCCAGGACCTGGCCCTGACCAGGTTTTGCTCGAGCGGGAAACCTCTGGTTATGACTGTAGGTATGAAGACGGGAATGGAACAATGGGTCATCTTCACTCTCGGAACTTGATGAAGGGACAACTACTGCATTCATCACAGTGAGCTTACGTCGGTCCCGCCCTTCAACCTCATAACGATATTCAAAGTCCGATTCGTCCGTGCTAGCACTGGCGCCACTGCGATAATTCTTCACAAATTGTCTGGCACTCACAGGAGCAAAACTACCTCCACGAAAGCGAGGAATGTGGGATGTATGCGCTGTTTGATGAGATTTCGAGTTCGAGTAGTAGTTAGATTGGGCTGTGAGAATGTTGGACTGCTCTTTAGCTGGAACGAATGTACCAGGATCCGTACATGAACGACCGCGTGTGTTTATTTGCCTAGACACATCAAAGGATGTCGCTGGATGATTTTCCTAGAAAAAAATTCATAATAATATCAGATGTTGAAAATGTGAACAGAATATAGAGAAGCGTACTTTCGCAGCCTGATCTTCGGAAATAGACGAGACTATTGCCGTGGAGGTTGATGACTTTCGACGGAGAAGACTCCGCACTGATCTGAGCGCTGCTCCACCTGGACTCGACCCTGGCGTGGGAGTGGGAGAAGGAGAAGAAGATATTTTGGGTGTAGGTGCTTTCAACGCTGATTTCAACACGCTGCCGGTTTTCGGAGTGGTAGGTCGATTTGGCGTTGTGGGTCGATCTTCACCCGCTGTCGGCATACGAAGCACGGCCGGAGGAGGCTTCAACCTTGGCGAAGGTGTGGGATAAGGCGAGACATCAATACTGCCGCTGCCACTACTATAATCCTCCGAGCCATTCTTCCGGGAGAGAGTGATGATAGGCGTGTTCGAGTTGCTTGGAACAGTCATTCTAGATGGAGGTCGCGTCATTTTGTCGATGGTATCGCGTAAAGAGGGCAAAAGCTGAGCCTCGACTAGCGGCAAATTCTGAATCTGGCTTTCGTGCTTTTTCCTTGAGCTATCCACAGAAGATTTCCTGGAGCGAGATTCAATTGATTGGTTGTCGTTGAAGTCGAAGGAAGATGGATCTGAGGACGCAGACGAAAGATAGGAAATAGGCATGTACGCGTCTTGCGATGAAGGTTCTCCTGAGAGGCTCAATCCAGATTGTTCAACGCGCGCATTGTCTGGTAAGATAAATCCACCTGCTGCTGCAAAATGAGACGGGGGGAAATACTGAGGAGACGATTGGGAAATTGGCGGAGCAGGTGAACGAGATTTGCTGCGTGACGTGTTTGAACGAGAAAGAGGCATATTTACAGCTGAAAGATACTGAGAAACAATTCCAGAAGAAAGAAATCAAGAATGTACTACTCACTAGTAGGCTCCACTCCAGTTCACGCTTACGTTAGAGCTCAATGGCAACATTGTATGTACTTAGCGCAAATAATCGTCTGACAGAAACTTCTCAGGGTTAGGGGCTGCATCATAATAGTTCCTTTGATATGGATTTGATCCGCTTAATAATACTCAATTGGCGGCGTGAACGGGTGACTCTGATGCAAGTTATTTGCCGCTCCAGCTTCGCAAAATCGTTCAATGTTGTAGCATTGTTGAAAGCCTGAACGACGTTGATCTCAAGAAAAAATTATTGGTATTAGAATGAAATTATCCCCCGCACTGGGGTGGGTTATCGGAACCCCGCTAAGAGCTAGCGCCTTTTACCCCGCATTGCACGGACAACCCAAAAAGGAATAGGCCTCATAAGCGGTAACAGGTGATCATACGATCCCGTCTTGTTCTTATTGAAAGTCACCACATAAATACTGAGTGTCTTGAAAGCCTACACTGTTCCTTTTCCCCCTTTTTTTCCTTATCACCGGCGTCGATTGGTACCTCAAAAGAAACCAGAGTTGTTGAACCGAAGTAACTTTTCAGGAATCAATTAGCAGATTTCTTAGCGCAAGGTAAGCCGAATTTGTTATAAAATACGCTTTGATTTCTGTCATAAACCATCATCAATCGAAGACATACCATGGCATCTGCTGCAAGCAACATTCCTGGGCCTGCTAGGCATGATTCTCAAGGGATTCCTATGCATGCTCCTGGCCGCAGACTCACGACTGCCACCAATCCTCACAAGGACATACATCCTGTTCCAGAGAAATGTCTGTCCATGTACAGTTTAGTTTGGATTTTCAACCGACTGATTATCGTTTTAGCCCACGTCGGACCAGACATTGAAGCATACAAGGCTGCTCATAGCGACACTGTTGGTCCGCATTCGGATGCTTGGTGGGCTCAGCAAGCCAGGGATAATCTCACTTGGATCAAGGATTTCAGTATCGTCAGAACTGGCGGGTTCCCTTCTGCAGAAGAACTGAAGGAGGATAATCCGAGTAAGCTGCACTGTTTTACAAAACCTCTACCCCTATTGTCAACTCTTCACAACCAGATCCTCCTTCTACTTTGCCTATCACATGGTTCCCGGATGGTGCCCTTAATGCCTGTTATAACTGCGTTGACCGACATGCTTTCAAGAATCCCGATCTGACAGCTATCATTTATGAGGCTGACGAACCCGGTGAACATCAATATATTACCTATGGAATGCTCTTGAACGAAGTCTGTCGTGTCGCCAATGTATTGAAAGATATGGGCGTCAAGAAAGGTGACACTGTAAGTTCTATTGTACCCGTCAGATTATGTTCTCTGGAATTACATCTGAAATCCAGGTGACAATATACCTTCCCATGACATGGCAAGCTGCTGCCGCTTTCCTCGCCTGCGCACGTATCGGCGCCATCCATTCCGCCGTATTTGCAGGTTTTAGTGCAGAAAGCTTGAGGGACAGGTAAATTACTCTCCTCCGCGCGGCTTTGTCTAGCTTGGCTGTTTTGTTTCATCTCGGATCTTTGATTTTCTCGGATCCTTTCAATATAACTCAACTAATATTCTACCCGGCATCTTATCTAGAATCCTCGACTGTGGCTCGACCGTACTGATTACCGCCGATGAAGGTCGTCGTGGAGGGCGATCTGTAGCAACCAAAGTCATCGCTGATCAAGCCTTGAAAGAATGTGGAGATGGTAAACCCTATGTTATTCTCTCCTTCAGTCCTCTTAAGTCATTTATGTCTTTATCAAGCGAACCCTGTCAAGCACGTCCTCGTCCTCAGCCGCACAGGCTCCAAAACCGTCGCTGAGCAGCACTTCACTCCTGGACGTGATGTCTGGTGGCATGAAGCTGTCTCTAATGTTCCATCGTATTGTCCACCTGAGGTAATGAACAGCGAGGACGGACTGTTCATCTTATACGTGAGTATACCGATTAGGGACTACAATGTTTATCTGACCGCTGTTCGACTCAGACTTCCGGGTCTACTGGAAAACCGAAAGGAATCCTTCACACTACTGGTGGCTATCTACTTGGAGCTTTGCTGACTGTCAAGTACGTGCCAACTGTAACTATACTTACGCCGACACCATGCTGATCAAAGTTCCTTCTCTCCCGCTTCTTCTCTCAATTGACAGATATGTCTTTGATGTCCACCCAGGAGACAAATTTGCATGCATGGCGGATATCGGTTGGATTACAGGCCATACGTACATCATCTATGGCCCGCTTTCGCTCGGAACGACGACAACGTTCTTTGAGAGTACGCCTGTATACCCATCTCCTTCAAGGTGAGATTCGCTTAGTTTTCATTGACATGGTCCTGGCCACTGTTTGTGTCTCCGTTTCAATCTGACAAATCTTCTTTTCATCTATGGCCTAATTCAACCATTGTACGCGTTCCATATCTTATCCAACTAAAAGGTACTGGGAAACTGTCTCCAAACACGGTCTCACGCAGTTTTACTCCTCCCCAACGGCAGTGCGGCTACTCAGGAAACTAGGTGCGTTCATTACTTGTTTACTATCTGCCAGCGTTTTAGTAATGTCAATCAATAATCATCAATCAATAATTTTCAGGACACCAACACGTCCAAGACCACGACCTTTCCTCCCTCCGGGTACTCGGATCTGTCGGCGAGCCCATCAACCCCGAAGCTTGGAATTGGTTCAACGAGCATGTTGGCAAGGGGGAATGTGCAATTGTTGACACTTTCTGGCAAACTGAAACCGGCTCCATCATTGTCACTCCTCTTCCTGGAGCCATCGAGACCAAGCCTGGATCTGCGACGGTGCCGTTCTTCGGGATTGAGACTGAGATTGTTGATTCGATGAGCGGGAAGGTTTGTCATAATTTTTCCAAGTTGGGTCTCCGTTGAACCATAATCAATCATTTAGCCCTTGGAGGGTGATAACATCGAGGGTGTGTTGTGTATCAAAAAGCCCTGGCCTTCCATCGCCAGGACCATCTGGGGCGACCACAAACGGTAAGTTCCGCCTGTTCGTTCTATCGTCAACGCCATAATGACTGCACTCTTCTGTCGCAAAGATTCATCGACACTTACCTCAGGCCTTATCCTGGCTACTACTTCACCGGAGATGGAGCTGGTCGCGATGAGCATGGTTACATCTGGATCAAGGGGAGAGTGGATGATGTATGCTTCGTAAATCAGTCATCATCATCCATTCCTGACATCCTGAACTCTAGGTCATCAACGTCTCCGGGCATCGTATGTCCACCGCCGAGGTCGAGTCTGCCCTACTTTTGCACAATGGGGTGGCAGAGACTGCTGTCATTGGAACGGCGGATGAAATGACGGGACAGGCTGTGAATGCCTTCGTCACAATGAAACCGTGAGTGCCACTCTTTCATACCCATGCCAATAGCAGGAAATGAACCTTTCCTAAGTGAATTTTCTTACGACTCCGCAATTGAGCCTGCGCTCATCAAAGAGCTCGTTCTCCAAGTTCGAAAGATCATCGGACCATTTGCGGCTCCGAAGAGGATATTCATTGTTTCTGATTTACCGAAGACCAGGAGCGGGAAGGTAAGAACATACTTCTTTTCATCGTCTATTATTTTTCTGACTTTGCCTTGTATTCTGTTCTTGAAAACCTTAGATCATTCGCCGTATCCTCCGCAAGATTGTAGCTGGCGAAGGGGATCAGCTTGGTGATCTATCCTCTGTCGCAGAGCCTGAAATTGTAGATGTGATCAAACAAAAGGTCGCTGATAGTATGTCTGCCTGATGGGTCTAAATTGTGCATTCCACGGATATATCTACACTAGCCGTTCGTTCAAGAAGTAGAAGTAATTGCTTAAGAAGGGCTTGTACCACTCTGTATAATCGACCATTGCATGTATGTAAAGTATATATTGGGTTTTTTCCTCGTCAACAACGATCGCATAAGTATTCGAGACAGATCTTCAGGAAAGGGCAATTAGACGCTCGTCAGACCAAGTACTAGTAGGGCCGACGAGTGTAGTTCATCCTCGAAAATAGTCGATGAGGGCAATATATTTATATTGGCTTGTTGGTAAGAGGCTGGAGATATAAAGAATAGTATGGTTCAAAAGACCCTCCAAGTTCAAAAACTCAACATAGCGATTTCAACCCGGCGTTTTATCCCTATTGAAAGACCGCCTGTGTCATACACTTCCTTCTGGAGATCATCGCGCCATCCACTGACCAGACAAGCGTAAAGGACATTGATATCCAGGCCCTGTAAAAATGGAACTGTCAGTGTGGAGAAAGATTGGAAAGATGTTGTCTCGTAATCAAGCAAGAAGTACTTGAGTTAATGCATTGTTGGGGACTTAGGTGCTTTGGCAACGCTCCGCCCTTTGATCTTTTCGCCGTCTTTGATTTTTTGCGAGGAATTCGAGATCTTTGAAATCAAAGCACAGAAAGTAGCAACATAATATTGTGAATGAGATCTAACAGGCTCCGAGGGAAAAAAGAAGGGCAAAGTAGGCAATCGGAAACAGAATCAGAGCGCCATCGCCTTGGCCAGGGACTTCAACAGGCGACCTCCAATACTACATAACCCTAAAAAGGGTAGCGGGAAGTTCCTCTGAGCTCACGATATAGTCTCTTCTGTTCATGACTGAACCGCAGGCCGCGCAAAATTAGTCACATTTCGAGTTTCTCGGATGATTGGCAGGCATGAGAGCTGAAGAGCTCAGACATTTACTCCGCCATTTACCGAAATTTCTGCGGACGCAATGCTAAAAATCATATCAAGATCTTCTTCATCATTGCGCAACTTCAACCTTATTTGTGACTCACTGGTTGATGAACAGCATTCTTGCTGCCTGATCATTAGAGTCCCTTGGCACCCAATATTAGACCAAACGCCTCCAGTCCAGCTCTTGAATAGAAATATTCATCCAGCTACTGACAACTTAAACCCTCACGTTTAAATCGCAAAGCGTTCACAGCGGATCGTGGATCTGCATGCCAGGCAGCTTGCATGGTACGACCTACGTATGAGAGCCTGAGTACTACTTATACTGCATACTTTTCGCCTTCTTCAGTTCCATTACCACTTAACAGAAGTGCTCTCTTCACATGTCCACTATCTCAAAGCTCCTTCTAGTACGATCTCTCGAGCCACTATCTGGCGTACGATCCTTGCTGATCTCATTGTGGTTCACTTTTCAGGCTCTATCGCTATATCTAACGTACCTAACAAGGGCGTTCGCCAATAACTTGACAACGAATGCTATAGTTCCAATTTCTGGCACCAACATGGGTTCTATCCAGCTTCCCAACGGCGATACACGACTTTACTATCAAGATCGCAATAATGGCTCCATTATTGAAGTTGTGATTTCCAATGCCTTCACAATTGGAGTGTACGAAACCTCCGCTGTTTTGGTACCCTCGTCGCAAGTCAGGTCCAATTCTCCTGTAGCGGTCTCGTTGGTTGCGGATGGAGACACCTTCCTTCAGGTACATGCGTCTGTTATCTGCTGCTTGTAAACCAAGGTCAACCTTTGCTTCCTTCAAAAATTATAGGTCCACACATTCTTCTTTTCTCCGGAGAATATTCTAAGCCAATACTACTGGGAAACTGGTGTTGGAATTCAAGGAGGTGCAGATTGCACCACTTGTGTTACAAGCAAGGGGTTCGTCGGCGTCGCCGGTAGTCAAATGCTGTATGCTATGGCAACCTCTGCTACTTCTCCGCCCACCTTGCGAGTGGGATTCGTTAGTGCAGGGTCCCCTAACACAATTAGCGAGGCTGTCAATAGTGGTAGTGGTTGGAGCGTAGCTTCCTTGTCGTCCTAATGAGTGAATGCGCTCAAACTCTGTAGTGCTCACTCTGGTGGACTCTATAGAGCTAGTTATCTGTACCTGAACTCGAAACTCAATCTTATGATGAATCGCTCACATAAGCCCTCAGCTGTATTCATATACTACCGCCAGTGGATCATCTGAGAATTACAAAGTACATTTATGGCATTCGGATGTATTTTCAAGATTTAATTTCAGCTGTAAGCAAAAACAAGAACAGACATGATATGTGAAGCAGTCAGACCCCACAACACTGGGTCGCTTTCCATGATATTTTCCTAGACGAAAGAATTCAAGTATTTCTGTAGATAGTTGTAATATGTTAAATCAAAGTTGTTGCCTTTCCCTCCCACCCTCCTGCTCCACTTTTCCATTTTATACAATCTGATAAATCTAAAATGTTTTTAGATTGTCTTTACTAACTGGACTGTAACCCAATTTTGCTGCACAAAAGAATCACATTAATGCTGGAGCAGTAATGGCAAAAGCAATAACCAGAGTGTACGAGTAGTATGCGAGTATTCGTGTGAGTAGTATCTGAGTGAGGAAGTCACTATGGCATAATTACTGTCAGAATTGAGGCAACAGCGTACGGTTTCGACATAAATCTTGTGTGCTCATCGTTCTATATATGTAGCAGTCCATTCGTGAGGATATATCTGAGTTCCCTGCATGACAGCAAGAAAAACAGGCCGCCACCACAACCCTCAAACTCGCGACAGATAGGCCATGCACAAGACGAAGAACTTCAGAATCTAACACGGGGCGACTCTCAATTTGTGCGATGTTTCTCAGTAAGTAATGCGGAAAGACTACGCAGCTTATCCCACGAAAACAAAAACTTCATCGGAAGTCGAATGAGGAAATATGCGACGCTTTCACAAACTACTCAGGAGAGAAAGAGAAAAACTCATGTCAAAACATGACTTGGGGGTAATTGTAAACTTGAATATCAGCCGCATATTCGCAGAGCTCGCAACATATCAAATCAAACCTTCATTCCAGAAGAAAGTTCGTCCGACAAACCGCATTTTTCTCGTCCGAGGTCCATATTGAATTTCAGAGAAAGTCGGAAGCTTGACCGACGCAATTTCATTGGGGAAAGCCGTTCGTTGATTTTCACTGACTATGAATAGGACCAAGATTAAGAGTACTTCCTTCAAGCTCAGTTCAATGAGACGGAGAGTAAGATTAAATAATCACGACGCAACAATTTAATGTTAGACGACCATTTTCATCCATTCTACCACTTCTTCGGCCCATCGTTCACCCTGCCCAGACATAAGGGCAAATGTTATACTGATATGGTTATGGCCAGCAGCAGTCACCTTAGGCACTTGTTTTCCCAGGAGGGTTGATAAAGCACTTTGGAATAGTCCCCCTACCCGAAGGAATGGCTCTGGATCCTTTTCCGACTCTGCTAACAAGATCCGCTCGAGAGTGGGTATACGATCCTTTGGGAAGTTCTCGAGTAAAGACAGCGGTGTGTTTTCTTTCGCCTTCTCTAGGCTACCGAAAAATTGCTTCGCAACTTCAGGATCGAAAGTAGGCCCTACTGCTTCCATATCGCAAGTATACGGACCAGAAATCAAAACAATGCCTCTGAATTTCGATTGTATATCCTCTGGGAGGAGAGAAAGCAATACCATTGTCGCTACATTTGCCGCGCCGACAGAATGACCGATGATAAAAAAAGTGTCGGTATCGACATCAGTGATATTCTCGTGAATAAGGGAATGTGAGTTTTGGGTGATCCACACGATTGCATCTCGAACATCCACCGCAGGTGCCGGGAATGTGACTTCGGGACTCAGCCGATAGTCGGGAATGATGGTAATGAATCCTTTACGCGAGAAATATGCGCCAACGTTGGCATAAGCCAGGTCTGCTGGTGCAGGTAGGGTTCTGGCGCCCGAGGTGTAGCCACCTCCGTATACGAAGAACAAGATCGGCGTTTTCCCACCTGCAGATTCTACAGGGTAGTATACGTCCAGCTACATCCCACAAGATCGATGTCAGTGGAAAGCACACGTTGGGAAAGAACACAGATGTATATACCTTATGCCTGTCCGTAGACCCATATTTGAAAGTCCTTCGCGGAGTAGACAAAATTAAGGACCTCTTCTCTTCCAACAATGGAGCAAAATGACCAATCGCTACACAGTAACGTCAATGAGTTGGAAATTGTCTGCATAGGCAAACATGAAGCGCACTAGGGAAGATGATTTTCGAGATTTCCGTATCCTTGAGCTCTGCAATCTTATCCATAGGAGTACAAGAAGCCTGGTTGGATTGACGAATGACTTTGAGAAAGACACGATGAGAACAGACCACCCACGAACCGAGATGTGTGAATATCACAAAGTCATCCTGTGACATCGGTTAAAGAGTCAGCAGGACTCTTTTGAATTTAAGACTAGTACCAATATGAGCTCGAATAGGCGGGGTGATGAAACAAAGGTAGTACCAGTAGATCATAGACTCTTTGCAAGAGGCGTTGGTATCACTGCTAGAGTAGTAGACAGCAGCAGACAGCGCCCCGATCTGCTAGCTAGTACTTGCACGACATATTCATTTGCACTCGTGCTGTCCCAATGCTGTTGGACCAATGTTGATGGTATTGAAGTTGCACTGAAGTTTTGCACGACTTGGCAATATTTCATATTCTAGTAATTGTGGCTGTGTCGTCAATCCGTGTGGATGGCGACTGAGCAAGCAAAAACTCGAGCATGAATACATCGAGTGGGTTCCAAGCTTAACGAGCTACATACCTACTATACATTTGTACTACAGATTCCTTACATTCGACGATCGCTGTCTCACCTACTTTGAAAGCGGAGGTGTGTTGACCAGCACGGTTTGCATCTGCTTTTCCGCATATCGTGTGCCCGGTATGTCACTTTCTTCTGCAATTTTCCTGACCGCATTTATCTCCTCTGGACTGAGTTTCACATCGGCCGCTCCCATGTTTTCTTCCACGTACTAAACACCGATGGGAAGACAATGCTATCATTGGTAGCGTGCCGTTCAAGCAAATTCATACCTTGATCTTTTTCGTTCCTGGAATGACGACGAAATCATCGCCTTGAGCTAAGATCCAGGCGAGCGTTACTTGACCTGCAGTTGCATTGTGCTTCCGACCGATGTTGTCGATTTGTTTGACTACGTCAAGAATTTTGGGGAAGTTCTCTGCCTGATATCTTCGAGAAACTCAGTTTACGAAAGTAGACTGAGCAAACAGGTAAGCGCGACATACTTGGGAACAGTTCGTCGGAAATCCCCTTCTTCGAAATCGTCGGGTGATTTCTGGAAACAGAAACAATAAAATCATACTCTTGGGGCACGGATTTTGGAGTCTCACGTATTGACCCGTGAGAAGCCCTCTCGCAAGAGGAGAGTAAGCTACGATGGTGACGCCGAGCTCCCGTGCAGTCTTGAGAAGTCTGGTCTCCTGGGATTCGATGTCCAGAACAAAAGGTGAAAATTCAACTTGAAGAGCCGAGATCGGATGTACAGCGTGTGCACGCCGAAGATCTTCCGCCGTACACTCGGACAAACCCAGATATTTCACCTTTCCTTCCCTGCATAAAGGTTAGTGGTTTCTGGAAGATCATTGACCCTTGTGCTTACTTGACAAGCTCAGCCATAGCACCGACAGTAATCTCAATCGGGACCTTGGGATCGGGCCTATGGATATTCAAGTTGCATTAATAATCACTCTGTTGAGGGTGTGGAAATAATTCACCTGTGCTGATAATACAGATCGATAGACTTGACACCGAGACGTTCAAGAGACGTAGCGAATTGTTCCTTGAGAAACTCTGGATCACCACGAGGACCTTGCATGGTAGCTCCAAACTTGGTTGCAAGAAATATCTCATCGCGTTTGCCAGTCTTTTTGAACCTATGTGCCAATTCTGAAGCTCAAGTCTGATCGTTAAGGGGTTTTCTGAATGTACCATTTTCCGAGAAGCGCCTCAGAGTCCGCATATATATGAGCAGTGTCGATGTGTCGGTAACCACTGGCGTATACGGCGTCTAAAACCTGTGAAGAACTAATCAATGTTTCTTCACTTCAAGTTTAGGCCCTGGCATTCAACAGGATCACCTTCAATCGCTCCTCGTCGGGCTCGACCTTTCCATAGAACGCACTGATACCCATAGCACCAAAACCGATAGGATGTACTTGAGCATTTCCGATTTTTCTGAGAGGTAAGGGCATTGTGAGATGAAATAAGAGTCTGAGAGAATCCAACACTTGAAAGATGCGAAATTGTTACGTCACTGTCGTCTAAGTTTAAATTTTTATTTCTTGGACAAAACCTATCGCGTACGGATAATCAGGTATCGCGTAAGATCCTGCTTTCTTGCTTAATCTTTTGCTGACCCTGTCAATCTTTTACTGACTCTGTATTTGGTGCCTTTAAATTTCTTATATGAAGATTGGAGGTGTGCAAGTTAGAACATATCGCGGCTGCGTGGGAAAGTTCCGAGCTTCGGCGCTTCGCTTCATGTTGTTCCAGTCCATTGTTTGTCCGATACAGGAAAACATGGTTTGTTGTTCCGTATTCATTGTTAACTACTCCTAGGTCAGGGCTATAAAGAAACTGGCCTCAATCAATGGTCAAGATTGGCCCTTGGACCTTCAAGTTGGACCGCTCACTGTGTTGAACAATAAGCTTCGCGTACTGTATCCCGAGTCCACAGACTTCACGTGGAACTCGTTGAACATTTAAAAGCTTGCTCGCGCTAGCCGTTAAACCTGCATATTTTTCACTTTCACGTTTCCTTTTACTCCCGGTTGCTACTCTGCGAGTCAGCTTTTCTAAATTTGATCCTTCATACACAAGTGCTCTTGATACAACCTCCTCAAATACGCTTCACCCTTACCCTCGTCATGCCTGCGTTTGGAAAAAATCAAGCTTTCAACGTTCATGTTCAAGATGCCCTTCCACAAGTCAGAGCAAACCGTCGTAGGAATGGGTCAGTACTCGAGACAACTATGATTTTCAGGACTGCAGGCGATTCTGCCACCCGAGTTCGGGCTGAGAATGCTTCGCGCATTCGTATCAGCATCACTGGGTACGCTAGTTTCTCCGATATTTGAATCCCTTCATCTAACATTTTTCTCGCTGTCAGGCCAAAGCCAGACGAAGAGGATCCCGGGTTCGAGGCTACTGCCTACGGGCGTTCTCCGTATAACGTTCGCACATCTGTGACCATCACTCACCACGATGTAAACTTAGCGTTGGATCCTCGTAATCCCAGGCCAACGGTGAGATTCGTTTCCGTTGGACCTATATCCGAAGAAGACCTTCGTCTTGGACCTGGAGAATCTCCTCCACCCTATCACTCGCCGGAAACATTCAAGCCGGAAAATGTGAAAGTCAAAGTTAGACCCGTGTCTGCTCCTGCTCCATCAGCGGAGGTGGTCAAAGCAATGTTAGATGCACCTCCTACCAAGCCTTTCGTTCCTGCTCGACCCACAGCTCCGCTGCGAATTATCACAAACCCTTTCGAGGCTCAATCGGACGCAGACTATGATTCTTCCGCAGAATCGCCGCTAAACTCTCCCCCTCTTACGCCAAGTTATCGTCCTTTTCAATTCAGCGGTGGGCGGTCAGTCGAACCTCGTCGAATGTTGTTGAATGACCCACTACCGTCGTTGTGTCCTCGGAGTCCATCCGAAAGCTCTTTCATGGAAAATCTCCGACCAGAGAGCCCCGAAGCACAGGAAGTAACAGAGCTCAAAGGTACCTCTGAGTCTTCGGAAAACCTCCATAACGAACACCACGTCGAAGACGAACAAACCGTCGAGTCAGCCGAGAGCATTGCGATCGCTACATCTCCATCTTCGGACAGTCTCGTTAACGACAACTCGGTTGAAAATACTATCGAAGGCAACGTATCGCTCACGGACAGCGCTCGGTCCCGTTCTACGAATAAATCTCAACACGGGGGCAAAGTACTCAGCTTGACAAAGAGCGTCAAACTGAAGCTCTATGGATCGCGTCAGACCGATTCCTCCTCAACTCTTCCATTGGGTCGGTCTTCGATGTCACCTCCTCCGTCCGCGTTCCAAAGGTTTGAGCGCGGCTTGGGCGCCGCCGCTGGTTCTGCAACTAGTCTTAATTCTCGCGTTAGTCTGAAGAACCCGAACGGGGTCGGATCTAGTTCGGGTAGTAAAGGAATGAAGGCGCTTCTTGGGAAGGCGATGGGCATTGGAAAGGGTATGAAACGATTCAGAGAGGAGGAGGAGAATATGGATCCCGGAGATATTGAGGATAATAATGATCGTCCTATCGCTGGAAGGAGGACTAAAAGAAAGCTCATGGGGATGACCGTGGGTTTGTAATTTCCTGCGTCCACAAGGTTCACGATTTTTTTGATTTGTCTTTTTCCTTGCATTCATGTATGTTGTATGTTTTCATGACCCACACTCGTTCAGTTTCTATCATCATCATCATTCCCTTACACCACGCGCATTTATGTAGTTTGAAATCTTGTAGCGTTACCACCAATGGTTATCATTCGCCGCTGGTTCGCGAACTGTCAAGCTTTGTCTGATCAATTGTAAGCCTATATACGTGCGTCGTACTAGGTTCTTGCTGAGTCCAATAGTTGCTACGGACTCATCTCTGGTCCCTCTCTCTTCAAAATTCCTGGATTCCATGAATCACAGTCATCAGCAAACCGTCCAAAATCGTCGATTTCATCAGCTCAAGCAAACCATTAATATCGTATGCTGATTGACCCTCAGGCCCTTTACGTGGAAGAGTCGCTTTCAGTGTAAACTTGACCATCCAACGAGCGAGCTCATCTTTGAAGGAAACTGAGCAACATAATTCATGGAATACTGTCATCAACTGAAAAAGAAAGTTG
Source organism: Lentinula boryana (assembly GCA_027886635.1). NCBI lineage: Eukaryota > Fungi > Basidiomycota > Agaricomycetes > Agaricales > Omphalotaceae > Lentinula > Lentinula boryana. Next base: position 22,453 of record MU790680.1, read on the forward strand.
GGTCGTCTATCCCAAAGTGATGTGGTATCATAGTTCGTTTACCTGAATCGGTTTATCCGTTTGGGGTACTTGATCGCCTTACAAGTTCTGTTGAGTTCAAACTTCAACATGAGCAGGGTTTGCCCAACAAGTCTGCCGGTGCCGGGTTTCGAGTAAACGATATATTGAAGCAACATTCGAATAGGACACAGATAAGTAGACTTCCGATCGGATGGGATGTATGATCAAGTACATGTATGTGGAGAAACTCCAACCCCTGGTCTCAGGCGAGTGCAGCAAGGTCCAAGAAGGTTTGAGTGAAAATAGAGTGTGGGACGACTCGGAACTTGCGAAGGAATGTAGCGCAGTCACCGTCATGCATCGAAGAATGGTTCTCGTCCTTTCAATTTGCCTTTGGAGGCCTTTTGAACACAGCGAAGCGTCACCGGGACGTTATTATGCTTGACCTTGCGCAGGCGCGATTGAGAAAAGAAGAGGAAGACGACGAGCGGTGGAAAACAGAGAAATGGTCGGCAGATGAAGAGGGCGCCGCTGGGTATACCCTACAGAAAAGGTCTGGTTGGGATTATCAGCCAACTTATCGATACCTAGTAACGGCAGAGGACTGAGAGAACCGTGTTAGAAGTACAATATACAGTTTTGGATTCAGCGTTGTTCATTGTTGCCAGGTTTTGATGTTTTGATGTTTCTCTAGCTTCCTTCAATCTTCTGGCGTGCCGCATTATACATAGATAACCGGTGAGGTTAATAGCTGACCACAACCAAGATTGGAAGAACTTCATACCAGAAATCATGTTCTATGGGTAGGCGCCCACGCAATACTTATCAGTATTGGTGTGGCAGCAGAAAGATACGACCGTGACTGGAGAGTTCAGTTGACGGCGCCAGTTCGTGATATAAGGCATACATTGTAGATACAGGTGAATGCGGATAAGCCGTGGACCAAATCCTTTCCTGCAATCTTCATACTCAAATGCCAAATACCTCTGTACTAGCAAGCACAAAGAGGACCACGCGTTCGACAACGAGGATCCGGCGCGGATTTGAAGTACGCAAAGTTTAGGGCCCAAAAAGGTGTTCGTGGACCGTAGAAGGTCTCCAGTGCCACGTAAGGTATCCCGAACACGCGATATATGCGCGCTCTTTTCTGGTAAAGTTCATGTAATTCACTAGATTTTACTTCATTAGATGGCACAAGTGTGGCTCAACGTTGATATGCAACGTTCTGTATCGACCTGTATACTGACTGCGTTCGTACCAAAGCTAGTTGGTGTTATCTGTGATATGCAGAATGCTCTAAAAGACCTGAGGTAGGAGTAAAGTAAAGTAACGCTTTGACATTATTAATTTCCACGTGGCGGCTCTTATCTCTTACCAAATGTGGATAGCTTTCTTATCATGCTGACGCAAGCATTGATATATAGTCTGGTACCAGCTCCAACCATCTTTCCCCGGGTTTCCCCTCCTTCACAACCACTACTTACTATCACTCATCTTACCTTTCATTCCCTTCTAGTACTTTCTAGGAACTTCTTTGCTCTGATGCGCTGTTTGCTCATCGCCTCGCTTCTTGCTGGAATTGTAGGCAGTGTTTCAGGCCACCGTGCTCCTGTAACTGCCCGCAAGTCCCTTGGTTTTGGACCAGTACATCCCCATGCCGTTTACCGGTCTAATCCCTACCAAATTCCCGTCAATAACTTCCTGCCTCAGAGTCCAGATGCTGACCCTCTCGAGGTCGCACGACTCTTCATTGACGACATATTAGGACCGAACCAAGTCCAATCTTCATACAAGATTCGTCCAGACTCCTATACTGACCCTTCGACTGGCATTACACACATCTATGTCCGTCAAGTAGTCCACGGTATCGAGGTTGCCGATGGTAACATGAATATTAACGTCAAGGACGGTAAGATTCTGTCGTACGGAAACTCAGTGAGTCAAATACTACAAGTACAGGTCCAGCTAGACTCACCACTCCCCTTAGTTCTTCGCCGGAACGCCTCCAGCTCTTATCGCTACACCCGACTCACGAAAGCTACGCCACCTTCACCGCGAGTATTGTGAAGACCTCAACGCCGAGCTCGAGAAACACTTCAGTGTTTTCACCTCGATACAGAATGAGCAAACACCTATGGGCGGTCAGGATATGGCTGAACTTGCTGCCTCTGCCGGCCATTTGACTCACCTTCACTCCTCCAATTGTGAATTTGACGGACTAGCTGACGAAATGGCTTCAAAGCGGCCTCAGTCTATTGGAGACATCGGAGATATGCGACCTGCTCTTCTTCAGTTTATGGTCGCCGCTACTCCAAAATCAGAAATGGTCAATGCCATCCTCAGCAAGTACGACGAACATTTGGAGAAGATGTCTGTATCTGGTGTCAATCACCTTACTCCTGATGGTGAACAAACCTATCTCTATGTGGACAATGTCCCGGACACTGTGAATCCAGTTAAGGCTAGTATTGCTTACACTCAGATTCCCTCTGAGGATGGGTCCATTGAACTCGCGACTGTTTGGAAGGTCAGTTTCCTCAATTCCATAAATTTCTGTCCTCGTTGATTGTCTCTGTAGTTCGAAGTTGAAATGGAGAATAACTGGTATGAAGCTGCCGTTTCCGCCATTGCACCTCATAGGATCATCTCGGTTGTCGACTGGGCATCTGATGCTCCTCTTCCTGTACCGGAGACTCCTAAAGAGCCTGCTTCGTACAACGTATTCGCCTGGGGCATAAACGATCCTTCAGATGGCAACCGCACGTTGCAGAAAGAGAATTTCGATGGCCTCGCTTCTCCCGTTGGATGGCACTCTTTGCCCTTCGTTAACGACCCTTCGTTCAAAGGTGTTAAACCTAGCAATGCGTTTTACCGTAACACATCCACCACTTTTGGTAACAACGTTTTCGCACAGGAAAATTGGGAAGGTCAGAATGCCTATCTCAACAACTACCGTCCTGACGCTGGTAGCACCTCGATGTACGACTTCCAGTATAAGCCCAAAGTGTCAGATAGCGATGAGGCAATGGATGTTGCGCGGAGCTACATCAATGCTACTGTCACGCAACTATTCTACACCTCCAACATGATCCACGATCTTTACTACAGGTAATGATCGCTTTATTTACTATTTCAAATTTACCTACCATTCTTCTAGGTATGGTTTTACTGAGCTTGCCGGAAACTTCCAGCAGTATAACTTTGGTCGCGGTGGTCGCGAAGGTGACGCTGTGATCGCCAATGCTCAGGATGGATCTGGTTTCAATAACGCCAACTTCATGACTCCTCCTGATGGCACCAACGGTCGCATGCGCATGTACCTCTGGAACACTGCGAACCCTTACCGAGATGGTGACTTTGAGGCTGGTATCGTCATTCACGAATACAGTCACGGTCTGAGCACTCGATTGACTGGTGGACCGTTGAACTCTGGTTGCTTGGGATGGGGTGAGAGCGGTGGTATGGGTGAAGGTTGGGGAGGTAAGTCCCTGAGAATGTTCAATTGGCACGTACTGAATGTTGATTTGCCAGACTTCTTGGCGACTTCTATTCGCAGCACGGCGAACTACTCTGACTACCCTATGGGTGCATGGGCTGCCAACAGAGCAAGAGGTATTCGAAACTATCCTTACTCTCTGGTAAGCTCTCGAAACATCTGTCATGGTGTATACTAAATGCTAAACAACCTATGAAGGATGAGACTGTCAACCCCTCGACTTATCAAACTCTTGACAAGCCTGGCTATTGGGGAGTTCACGCTATAGGTGAAGTCTGGGCACAGATCCTGTGGCTTGTATCGCAGGCACTCATTGAGGAGCACGGCTTCTCTGAGACTCTCTACCCTCCTCTGCCTTTGGAGAATGGGACCGTCCCTGCGAACGACTTCTATCGTCCAGCCGTTGGCAAGAAACCTTTAGTGCCGAAACACGGTAACACACTGTCTGTGCAGTACGTTTTGAATCCCGTTTTCTCATCGTATACGCTCTGAGAAACTTGTTTCATCTAGGCTTGTCATCAACGGCATGAAGCTCCAGCCTTGCCAACCTTCGTTCTTTGACGCTCGTGATGCCATCGTACTCGCTGATGAGGAACTCACTGGTGGAGAGAATTTCTGCACAATATGGAAGGCGTTCTCTTTGCGAGGTCTGGGTACGGATGCGAGCGTGCAAGGTCGCACACCATGGGGTGGAGGGATCAGGTCGAACGTGAGTACCATCCCGTTCCTATTGACATTTTCGCATCTCTTAACGTCATTACGTTTCCTAGGGCTTTGCCACTCCCGTTACTTGCTCGGAGTGAGCTTGTGCGCCCACCGTGCATATATCTTCATACATATCTAATCTATACTTCTGTACATCTAACTACACTCACGATATCTGTCTTCTAAACCACCAGCTAGACACGTTACGCACATAATCGCGCGATCGATAGCTAGAAGTTACCCGACCTACTCTGTGAATTCCCACAGCTTATTGGTATTCTGTGAGAGTATAGAAGTGAAGACATGGAAACGGCTTTAAAATGTCGAAGAAACTCAATGCCTCTACTCCCGTAAAGGCTAATATGAAGGAGCTTGAAGCCCTCGTCTTTGCAGAAACTGTGGAGTCGAGATTTGCCCCATTGTTCTATCATCCACTGTTTGTCTTGAGTCTTCTATATACTTGACACCAGGAACAATCTCATTGCTATCGAACTTCCACACTTATTGAAATATTCGTTATACTGACCGGAACTGAGATGCTATCTTTACCAGAACTCGTCCTCGAGCACAGATATATCCCAGATATCCTTCTCTGTCCACTGGTGATCAGGAATATTCTCGAATGCGGTGAAGTTCTCCTTTGATATATAATCCTGATAGCCAAAGTCAGGGATTTGAGATAATGCATATATACGCCAACGGCGACGAAAGACTGACCTTCTCCCATTCCTGGTTGGCATAGAATGAAAATACTTCCCTGTTCCTGTAGTAGAATAGTCGCATGAGGGAGCCAGCATAATAGTAAGACGGTCAACAGAACGTACTGAACAGGCCAAGGTCCAACAAGTCGACCCCCATTTTCGAGCGATTCGTTATTCAGCCATGTCACGTATTGTCGGACGATAGCTACGGTGTGCGTAAGCTTTTTACAGCACTTGGAACTACATAGGTTCTCACCTTCAGAAGGCCCAGTCCCAAACAATCCACGGAAAAAGGTATATCTTGTCGAATTATACTGTGCCCACATTTCCGACTCATTCGGTAGATGTGCTGTCCCCTCCCATACTTTTGCCTGCCCATAATACTGATATTGTCCAGCAGTCCACGGGCGGACTGTCGCGTAAAACTTCGGGAAGATGCTAGACTGAGGCTAATGAACAAACTCACCTGTGGAAAAGGCAAGCGTCGGGTCAGGAATGAAGTGACCTGTCCAATGGACGTATTTTAAAGCAGGTCCGGTGAATACATCGGAAGGAGGAGGCGAAGAATCAATGCCAAAAGTTCTACACAATTGTCGTTAGCGTCTGGGAGTGCTGCAAATGCCGTTTCGAGAATTACTCGTTCAAAACGGATAGATGAAAGGGATTATTGCGTTTGTATCCTGTGGCTAGGATGATCTATGTTACAGATTAAGCTTCGGTCGATTCTCATTACAAAGGATCAGCAAACCTCGTCGATATTCTCCAGAACAGTCCCGTTCACCAGATAAATTTTTCCATCCTTGATACCATCATCCAGAGAAGATAATGGCTCAAAGTGTGAAATTTGGGGTAGGAATTCAGTCTCTTGTGGGAAACGCCTGAAAGAACGACGTTGAAAAGGATGAAGTGTGTCCCAATCAGCATATTCCTGGATGGGGCTTCGGTGAATGAATATGGCTATAACGAGTAAAAGACAAACTTTATGGCTCGCATATACTTTGTTTGCAACAGGAGCAATATCCCGAGCAATTTCAGAACCACTGGTACCTACACCTACCACCAATACGTTCTAGTGATCGAAAGTCAGTTCAGCCGTTTCTATGTATTTTGTATATCCAACTTGCCTTTCCTCTATATCGTTCCGGTCTCCTATATACCCTCGAATGATATACACTGAACCGTGTCGGATCGTTAACATCGCGTACTTCACTCCATTGCAATAATCCATCGATCTCCGGTACGTGAGGCGAGGTATAGGGACCCGGAGCCACGAACACGGCATCAAAGTCTTCGATCCACCAGGTCGCCTTCAAGCGATCTGGTTCTTCCAGCTTTTTGAGATGCTTGAGTGTCAATGTCCATCCGTTACCATCTGACTTTTTGCTGAGCTTTTCCACCCGGGTGGAATATGAATGTACGGAGGAGTTGTCGTTCGCGTTGAGGTTGTGGATGGAGGCGTAGGCACGAACGTGAGCTCCTATGGTATGTGCGGAGATCACCCAGGACTAGATAATGATTGAGAGGATAAGGTAAGAGATGTGTAGAGGGGTTCTTACGTGGTCGGGAGGGTAGGGTACATCTGGGAGCTCTGTGATGACTGCAGGGGAGTTCGTGTGAAGAGTATTCCAGATAGAACGCGGCTGCCAGTGTTCCCGCCAGCGACTATCCAGAGTCAAGCCCTCATCTCCATCATTGTAGTACTCCGAGGCAGGAAGTTCTTCTGGTATCCAGCGTTCTTCAATAGCAGGTGCATCACTTGAGAATACCTTGTTGTTCAGTAAGGGGCTTGAAATCCCATAGTTGGGATGCTTACGGATACGATTCACGAACAGGGACTTCTTCTGAATAGAGCCAGTTACCTCCGGGACCTGGAGCTCGTTCGAATAAGCGGACAGTGAAATTATGTTGGCTAAAAGTAGCTGCAGCTTGTAGCCCAGCAGGGCCTAGTTTTGCGTTAGCACAACGGATGCAGTCCGACTTACACCAGATCAACATACCAGCCCCAATCACTGCAACGCGCTTGATAGTCGAGTTAAACTTGTACCACTTTTCAGAAGACTCGTCGTAGATAGTTTGTCCGCCTCTGAGAACGTTGATGTTGAACACACTTTGGGATTCATCGGCAATAGCACTAGTAGTGTGTACAGTAGCAAGCAAAAACACAGCGAGCCATGGATGATGCATACGAGAGTTGAGGTGGGAGGGTACAATTGATGCTGGGATTAGACTGAAGAAAGAGCCTTTTCTACTTACTCACCCGATATTGGACTGACAAAGCACTAGAGATCTCAGGCGGCAGCAAGGATATGAGGCGATATATCGTGTTTATGATGCCAGATGCCATTGCATTTATCGTATCTTTCGAGTACACGATACGGATAAATTTATACCTATCACTAGAGTCTAGTTTGAGTTGAGGTGTTTATACGGGAGTAGTCATGCACTTTCAAGTTGAAGAAATAAAAGTTGATGCCGGTTAACGCCATTTCTAGGTCTTCATTTCGAAGTTAACGTTGACCGAAAGCGAGGGTAATTGGGAAAGAAGGCAAAGATAGACCTGGAAAATAATCCTCTGGGAGATAATCCGAGGGACAAAGCTTGAGCCTGAAGCTTGAAGGGCAACTTGAAGGATGTCGAGACAGGTCGAGGTGGAGTAGGCTTAACCGTCCCGGGACCAACCGGCAGCCACCTGGCAAGTTCGTTTGAACTTGTTCTTTCCTTCCACGACGACATAATGTTACAAGATCACAAAGACAATTTACGGCCACTGCTGCGCCGAATTGGACTTTACAAGAAGAGCCTTGAGCGAGGCGCTTCAATCAAAACTATTATCACCCCTTTCAATGGCAACACCGTAGCCATCCATTGAAATTTCTTCGAGATGTGTTGGTTTAGAGATCGTCGCGGATGATGCAGATGGGTCCCCTATATCATTGAGCCTGACAGGACTAAAGAAATTGCCTTGAGTATATAACAGTGCGATATTCGAGTTTGATATCCTTCACTGGTTTTCTACATTTTCATCAGATAATCAACAACTGCTACTGCCCTCACGTCTTCGATGCTCGGGAATGTGCTCAACACTAGGTTCGACTTGATCGCAATCTGAACCACACAAACCGGATATTTGAAAAGGCTGATTGTAGTGTGTACCTTTTTCAATACTGAATAGCCTTAACGAACGGTTCCGGGTTTAGAGATTTTCAAAGAAGTTTGCCTGTAACTCAAATGCATCGCACCGCGGCAAGTTCTTCCGTAGGTCAAAAGCAATGTTCGACGTCGGTCAAAATCCGTTCACAAGTTCACCCACATCCTTAGCAAATCCTTTTTTTAAATTCATTTTATCACGCGGCGGAGGCGCACCGAAAGCATTACAAATGCTTAGATGGTATGCTGAGCGCCCGCCAGTTCCATGCAAAACACACTTGGTAGATATCGATGCTCTGCAGCTAATTTCTATGGCATACCAGCAGACCTTATCCCAGTCTTATACTCTAAGTTCGTATCTTTTTCGCACTGTGCACTCAATACACCGATCATGAATAAGATGACGAGTAATTCACTTGCAGCGCATGAGTTGAAAGCAATATGTCGTGATATTAGGAAAAATGAATGTACTCCTTTGACATCAGGACGGCTGGTAGCCTAGCTATTTACTGATCTTAGCTTTTGAATAGGCTCTTCGGTCCTATTACGTGCTGTTGTATTAGCGTACACACCCGAATTTGCAGCAGATGTATACGTATGTCCGGCTCTTTGTGTTTGGATAAATATTGTCCATTCGCAGAAGATGAATATAGTCGGGAACCCCATTGGCATCCCAGGGAAAGAGAAGCACCGATGAGGAGAATAGGCTGGTCACACGGTACACCATAGAATATAACATTGGGTTTAGGCTGAATGATCTCTCATCAGGGTAATTTGTTGGTGCAGGTGAAAGGAAACCTCGTGTACATAGTAGGTCATTGTACGTATGTAGAGCTTCGTTAAGTGTCGCTAATGGTCGATCTTGGCTGCCCTGCACCTGAGACTCGGGAGGTCTTCGCTGGTCTTCGTCGCCCGCGTGGCTGTCAGACAGCTTTAGCTTAGTTTGTACAGGTGACTATCAGATCATTTTGTAGCCATAGGGACAAATGATAGTGCAAGACCAACGGTCAACCTTACGCCACATATGTGGTCAAGGATTTTCACTGCTATGCGGTTGAACTGGTAATAATCGATATCCCGATGGAGCGCTGGCATGATCTTTGAAACTCGTGGTAGGAGGCCGGGATGAGGCGCTGACGGATGTTTTTGAGGCTCGAAAAAGGATTTCTGCAATAAAATGATTCCGTTACGATCTTTGTCGATTTGCTGTGGGTATCCTCAAATCGGAGAGAGAGTCATAGGGCTTGATTCAATGAATACCAGTGGTGAGAGCCTGCTGTCATAGGAAAGGCAGACTCGGTCGAATTTTGGGAGGTTTTCACGTACAGCGGTTAATCTAGCATACACGGAGGGTAGGTATGTTTTTGTCCGATTCGGAAGACCGGAAGATCATGACGGCGCAGCCCCCACCCGAAGTCTTGTTTTACACCGACGGTCACTTTTCATCCGCATATTTATAACCCTTTCAAGCGAAATGATCTCCCAATTTTCCTTCTCTCTTCTTTTTTCTCTCCTCCTGCTCGTCGGGATTTGTGAGTTGACCCTCCAAATCTGCTCAAGCAAAGGACTAATAAATTAACTTCAACAGACGACCCTTTCACCATCCTCAATCTCAGATAAAACGATGTCCTTCCCAGAGTCTTATCGTTTAGTCGACTCTCGTGGTGAACCCGTGAATCATGAACCCAATGATTCGTTCAACGGACAAGAACTATACGACAACAATTCTTATCGTCCACCTCAGTACGAGGGATACAAGCCTCCGGAATTGAACCAAAGTTATGCACCTCAAAGTTATGTGCCCATGCATGTCAACCTACAGGAACCACGGGCCCAAATTGCTCGTACACCAAGTCCTACTCCCAGCGAGGCTCATGCATTGGAAGAGATTGGGAATCACTCAGGTATAATTAACTGGAAGCATATCACGTCCAAGAAATTTTGGTTCTCCAAGGAGGGTCTCAGTAAGTTTCAGCATTGTTTCAATTGGAAACAAAGTCTCTAAATCACAACGTATCTAGAGTATGGGATTACCGCAGCCGTAATTATCACTCTGGTCGTCCTCTTTGCGATATACCATGAAGACATCGTTATCTACTTGACGCCTGCAACGCAATGGTGCCACGAGTACGTTCGTTCCTCTTCAAGCATCTCGTTGATCCTGATTTTTTTTTTCAGCCATAAATTTGGCTGGCTTATTCCAGTCGGAATCTTGTTCATCTTGTCTTTCCCTCCTGTACGTTTTCATTTAATTTTCGTTGTACTCCCACTGATTTCGGTTATAATTCTAGCTATTTGGACATGAAATCATTGGCATGCTCTGTGGTATAGGTTGGAATATCGGGATCGGTTTCCTGATTGTCGCGTTGGGCACTTTATTGGGCGAGTTGGCAAATTTCTTGTGAGTTGACCGACAATTTCTTTCGAATAATTTGCTGATGACTTTTCGTCTTGCAACCAGTACATTCAAGTATTGCTGCACTGCACGCGCTCAAAAGTACGAGAAGAAGAAGCTTAGCTATGCCGCTCTCGCGAGAGTGGTACGCTCGGGTGGATTCAAAATCGCGCTTGCGGCTCGACTTTCACTCATTCCTCCCCACTGTGTGTTTTGATCATTCAATCTCTCGTATGAAGTTCTTACATCGTCTTTCAGTGACGACGACTGTTTTTGCCTCGGCCGGGATGCCTATAGGGACTTTCTTAGCTGCAGCCATCTGTTCTCTTCCAAAACAGCTTGTGACTGTCTTCATCGGCGTCCTACTCGAAGATTCAATCAACGGAACGTCAAAAAAGGACAAGATTGCTTCTATCACTGTGGCGATCGTATGTGGTGTCATTACCTCGCTCGCGTTGAAATATGTCAACAAGAAGATGGACGAGGTCATGCCAGCGATAATCTACGAACGTAGAAAAGCTCGGTAAGTTTGATCCTGCATGGCCATCATAGTGGATCTCTCCTTGCTCATGCCGCGTATTCGTATTTCTTTTTCATAGTCAATCAGCTCATTTGAAGGCTTTATCGGAGGGTAATGTTTGAAGTGATCATGTTTTTTGTTTAATGGACTAATGAGATGAGATTGTATCCTAACTCACCTACTCCATTCATACTGTACACTTGCCATTTATTTATTGAGACAAAGACAAATGAGTATAATGTGACTTTTGAAATATAATTCAATGCGTAGGACGCAAAGATGAATCTATTCGTGAATTAATATTAGAAGGTTCATGTGTTCGTGCCAAGTAGCATCTACTATCATACAGTTTCGAGCGGCGCTGCCGTCTAACGGCGTCCAGCAACATTCATCCCGTCGTTGGTATTACACGGTAGAACTCTCTGATTATACTCGTAGTAACGATCGATGTTGAAAGGCTAACGTCACAATGAATAGGTAAGTCGTCTGGGGATTCGAGACTCATGCTTCAAGAATTTTTCTCCCTCTCGATATATGCCGAACATTGGAAGCATTGTCTGCCCGAATCGCGGAGAACAACCGTGAGTAGTGGGGGTGTAGAATTAATCATTTAATTATGCAATAATGTCCGGCTCCCTGCCGCTCTTCCCAATGACCATCTTTTTATACTTCCGAATGCTTCGAACGGTTATAGTGCAAGTTCAACGCCGTCTATAACAATGACGAGGTGAAGCGATCACCGTACTAAGTACTGCCACAAGTAAAAATTCGTAACCTCAACAGCTTTCTCGACTCGGAAATCACAGCTTGATTATCCGTCGGCAACTTTCCGCGACTTATTATAGATAAGCAAGTGGAACAACGAGGGAACTTTGAAGACAACCCGACGGAAGAAGTCGACCAACCAACACGTATTTAAACGTGCACTCCCAAGCATTCAGGTAATTCTTTATCGCTTCCTTTTTTTTATCCCACCTACTAGGCACAGGTGAGCAAAAAGTAATTCTTCTATACGGAAAACACATGAATTGTGATTCTAGACTTAATTTGCTAGACGATCAGCTGTCGAACAGTTGTCTTTCTTTTCTCCCTTTAAGTTTTAAATTTCGCCAGGAAGCTGCTTAATCGCCATGTATCACCCTGATGCTTATCGACTTCGAGATCAACCCTCGAGCCATCGACACCATCCCAACCCATCCACGGGGTCGATGTCTGCAGATAGGCAACATCATGACTATGCACCTCCCCAATATCGAGCCAACTATAATCCTCAGGGAGTCAAACCACACCCCTTCGAACCTCAAGGTATTAAACCACCAGACCTTGTTTATGGGGACAGATGGAACACCGTAAATGTCTCGCTCCCTCAACATCCAGATCCACGCACGCGTATAATCCGCACGCCGAGTCCGACTCCCAGCGAAGCTCGTGCATTGGACGAAATCGGATCCCATTCAGGCTTGATCAACTGGAAACGTGTGAGGTCAAAAGATTTTTGGATGTCGAAGGAAGGGCTCAGTATGTACCTCATGTCACACGCCCCGCTGGCAAGTAGCTCTGAATGATACCCACTCATTCCAGAGTATGGAATCATCGCCACCGTCGTCATCACCTTGGTGGTTCTCTTTGCAGTATATCACAAGGACATAGTCATTTTCCTTACGCCTGCAACACAATGGTGTCATGAGTATGTCTTGACTCTCAACTTTCTATTTTTCATTGGTTCAAACCAGACTTTAGCCACAAATTTGGTTGGCTCATCCCAGTGGGATTACTCATCATTCTGTCGTTTCCTCCTGTGCGTGTTTCTGTTTTCCATGATACGTGATCTACTGCTCATCTTGTCCGTCAGCTTTTCGGTCATGAATTGATTGCTATGCTTTGTGGTATTGGGTGGGGTATTGCAGTAGGGTTTGGTATAGTGGCATTGGGCACTCTCTTGGGCGAAATAGCCAACTACGTGTGAGCTCGATGATCGATGGTCTTGAATATAGCTGATTAGGCTCTCCGTCAGTACATTCAAATATTGCTGTACCACCCGAGCCCGGAAGTATGAGAACAAGAACCTCACTTACGCTTGTCTTTCGAGGGTGGTCCGTTCAGGCGGTTTCAAGATCGCACTTGCAGCTCGTTATTCGCTTATTCCTCCTCATTGTTCGTTCTTAGTATTTCATCTGCGGCTTACCGACTCACACGACTTCGCTCCTAGTAACAACCACTGTTTTCGCCTCTTCGGGACTGCATTTCCACATATTTCTAGCTGCAGCTGTTTTGTCTCTTCCGAAACAGCTTGTGACGGTCTATATTGGAGTTTTGCTTGAGGATTCTATCAACGGAACGTCGAAGAAGGACAAGATCGCTTCCATCGCTGTGGCTATCGTCTTCGCCATCGTCACCTCATTCGCCTTCAGATATGTCAACAGAAAGATGGATGAGGTCAAGCCTCAAATTATCTATGAACGTAGGAAAGCTCGGTACGTACAATTTGCTGCAACCGTGTTTCAATGTTGACTTTTTCTTTCTATAGGCAAGCAGCAAACTTGAAGATGCTTTCGGAAGGTCGTAGTATGGTATAATGATAGCGGAGATTATTTATTCATGAACAGTCTCGGATACTCGATATATTACCTCAAAGTTTCTAAAGTCTCTTAGCCTGTATTCACTGTGTGTAAGCTCTATCGGAATCTTTCTTCACCGGAATCTTTCTTCACCGCGTGCCGTTATGCGTACTAGTACTGAGTAAACCACAGCGCCCTACCAGGACCCCCGGCAACCCATCCAAATGTATGTTCGCATTCGGGAAAAAATGAGGTGTTTTCTGGTCAGCGCCCAATTCGGGTAGAAATGACCAGGAATTCTCAAAATGTTTGGCCCAAAATTCGGGTAAAAATGGCAGTCACTTACAACTTTGATTGACTCTACTGTACATTATACAAGCCTATACAAGCCAGTTATGGGCTGCTACAGCCAGATCCTTTGAAATCAGTGAATTGGGGACATGTCTGGGACCGAAATTCGGGGCATCCAGCAAACCCTGGGCCAAATTCGGGTAAAAGTGACCATTTGAGGGCGCAAACATTTGGGTGGGTTGCCCGGGGTCCTGCCCTACCACGCCCCTCCACACCTTTTCAACACTTCCAATTGAATTTGAAATTCAAGCTCCAGACAATGTTGTCATCCATCAAAGATTCGATATTTCAAAGATTGGAAAAAGCGGTTATTCCAAGGCTAAACTCACGTCGAGAACACAGTGACTTCCTGGATGCTCTACGTTGGAGTTCTCATCGACGGGACAACCTTGAAAGCTGTTTTAGCCTTCTACATCCTAGCTTTGATTTAAATAAATCTCGAAAATTACAATCGAACCCATCATTTCTCTGATTCTCCACCCTCTTAATTCTAGGTAAGTTTCAAGCTTTCTCTTCCCACCCGTACAAAGATGAATTGACGGAACTTGCAATCAGCTTCGATTTTTAATAGTGACGATTGCATTTCAAGATGTATCAAACCCAACACATCCAACAGCCAGCACCAATGTATTCATATAACCAGTCAGTGCCATTATATCCACCCAGGGATAGGCTCCGCACCCCGAGTCCGACGCCTAGCGAGGAGAGGGCGTTGGCCTCAACTGGAGAGGGGGTCGGCCTACTTGATATCAGCTCTTTCAAATCAAAAGAATTCTGGTCCTCCCCGAAAGGCATCAGTAGGTATCAATTGAAGAACGTTTGAAGAGCTCCGACTGAATATGATTGTAGTTTATGGAATCGGTATTCTAGTTATTGCCGCCCTAGTGATATCCTTTGCGATATTCCACAAGAAGATTGTCATAGGACTTGAGCCTGTCACGAACTGGTGCAAGAGGTTCGTCCATTCAACGCTCCAGCATCCTGCCCATAGCTGACATTCGGTTTCGATATATCTAGTCAAACAGTTGGTTGGCTTATTCCGGTCGGAATTCTTGTTGTTATTTCTTTCCCTCCGGTAGGCTTTCTTTCGCGCGCTGCTTTTACCCACGACACTGACATCAATCATATATGAAGTTATTCGGGCACGAGCTAGTGGGTATACTATGTGGTGTAACATGGGGTATTGGCGAAGGGTTTGGGATCATGGCGTTGGGTTCTCTATTGGGCGAAATCATCAATTATTTGTACGGACTCTTCTTTTTCTACGATAACGACCACTTACTAATCGGCACAATTCTCCCCAGTGTATTCAAATTCTGTTGCACCTCTCGTGCCCGTAAACTGGAAAAGAAGAAGATAATGTATGCTTGCTTTTCAAGAGTTATCCAGGATGGAGGGTTCAAGGTCATCCTTGCGGCTCGATACTCTCTAATTCCTGCTCACTGTAAGCTGTTTCTCAAAAGAAAAAAAGTTTCATCCTATTTCTTACACGAGCTCATCTTCAGTGACCACCACCATCTTCGCAGCTTCCGGGATGAAGTTTTACATCTTCCTTGCTGCTGCTGTCCTTTCCCTGCCAAAGCAGCTCGTCACCGTATACATTGGTGTTCTCATGGCCGCCTCTGTCAATGGCACTGATAAAAAGGACAGAATTGCGTCCATCCTGGTCTCCGTGGTCTGCTTCATTATCACCTCCTTTGCATTCAAGATAATCAGGCAAGAGATGAACAAAGTCAAGCCTGAAGTTATTTACGAACGCAGGAAAGCTCGGTACGCCCTCTTCTAATACATTTCATGAGCTGCCTTACTGAGCTTCCTCGTACAGCCAAGTCGAGAATTCTTCAACTACTAGCGTATGAGCAGGATGCCGATATATCCATGATAATATTTTCATGATCTTTTCACCTTTCACCTCCCATCATATATTCGTTGTTGCTTCTAACTTGGAGTTCGGACTTTATGAACAGCATTTAACTGTATCTATACGCATCCATCGAACTTATTCAATATGGATTAGTAAACATTCGCTACTCAATTTGTTCAAGTGCATGCAATATCTCAAGCTATTCAATACGAGTCTGTTTGCTTTGCCTTGCGAGTCGGTGAACGCAAGGGTTCAAGGCAGTGTTTCACGTTGGCGAAATGTCTAAAATTTCCTGGAATATGTCAAGATGAGCGTGCTACTTCTACTCGATGCGTCCGGGGGGGATTTCTCTTACAATGTCTAATTCAACATTCACCTCCGTTTTCCTTGCACAGAAGCTGATACGGAGCAGATTGGATTGTATATACAAACAAAGACAGTGTTAGGTCAAGCTGATCAATGGTGACATGCATTCTCAAGGAGTGTAGATCATACTTCAACCTCCTCTGATGACTCTGGATACTTCTCTAATTTCTTCTCCCATCTTCTTCGCAAGACATATGGTCTCCTTCACCTGCCTGTCCATGACTAGCAGCTTCTCATTCACCATTTGATATCTACCACACTCTGAGTCTGCTTTCCTTGTTGTCTTTGCTCTATCCGCATTGTATGAGCAAGACTGCTTCATTCTGTGGCAAGGAACACAAGATTTAGCCTTTGTAGTATCAGTCCGCAGAACGCATTCCACAACCCGCCTGCTCGCGACACACCGGTCACATGGGGCTTTATTTTTTAGACCTTGATGATCTACCCCATCGCCAGGATTCGGGCTTGCAATCTAAGAGGAAAGTTGGACAAAAGCAAGAAAAATGAAAAATTCACCTATACGTACCGATTCCGGGCCCCTTTTTCTCTTGTTTGTGATCTGAGAGCTCTGAGTTTCATTGCGTACTTCCATAGCTCCGGCATGTGTGGTCTGGAGGGACAAGTCAGTAAGAACACCAAGATAGAACTTAACTACTGACCAACGATTCATTCACCCAACTTTCTATGAATGTCATGCGTTCTCGCAGCCTATGACGCTCCGCCTCTATCTTCTTCTGCTTCGCCTCTCTCGCCCTTTGACGTGCTTCCCACTCTTCCCGCTCTCTCCACCTGGCCTGTGCATCGCTCCAATATTGTTTTGCTTCCTCGTGCGTACGGCGCATCTCTTCCTCTTTCCTTCTGCGTTCTTCTTCCTCCTCCTTCCTCCGCTCCTCTGCTAGTTTCTTCCTCAGCTCTGTCGCCCTTTTCTTTTTCACAAGCTCCTCCGCTGCCTTGAGCGCACTTTCCTCTGCAAGAGCAAGATTCCGCTCGTAGTCAGACACCCAGGGAGATGGGCTGGGTTTAGCCATAGTAGTAGCTTCTTTGAGACGCGAGAGAGAGTCAGAGCTCAGAGTGTGGACTCTAGGTAAGTCTAGACGGCAAGAAGCCAATGGACACTGACTTGAAGAGTTGCTGGTGATGGGAATTGCCGAGCCACTAATTGGGATCCATACGTACCTACTTACTGGAATATGGAATGTTACTTGAGATCTCCGTTAGTGAGATTGGGGACTCCCTAGAGATAGGAGTGAAGGAGATCTGTGTAAGACCGACGCAAGGTAGTCTTGCTGTGTGTTATGGATATGGTCTATATTAAACAAGACGCAGTGGAGAGAGCGACCATTGATGTTCAGCATAGCTTTGGTCAAGGTCAGCGTTGAAGGAAAAAAAAAACCCAGAAGGACCGACGGGGAAAGGATTTGGACGTTGCCAGCCTCCAGGCGCGTGCATCTATCTGCTTTATTGAGGAAGACTCGAGGTAAGGGCTGAGTGAGAATACATAATTGGGCAAAATGATTATGTACTTTCACATGGCTGATTTGACTTTATGGTGACTTTTGGATGAACTTAGTTTTGGCCTCGAAGAACTTGTACCAACTGTGCCTATGTTGGGGGCTGCTAGATGCTCGAATCCGTGGCTGACGATTTTTGAAACATGGCAGGTTGTACATCAGGTTTCTAGGATTATTTTGCTAACAGTTCATCGTTGGAACAAATAGTTACTGAAGATCATCAGATACTTTGAGTGATGCTTTGATCGCATGAAATTGTTGTGAATCAGCAATTAGTTCGCCTATGTAGAAGTGGGTAACAGTGTAGAATCACTAAAATCGGTCTCAACTAATGAGCACTCCATTCAAAGCCAGTGGTAGACTTGTGAGAACGTGTTATAAAACCGCAAAACTGGTTGTACAGCTGAGGCCTGAAGCCTGAGGGTCTCTTTATCTCGTTTCCAAATGCTCGAATGCTCCAATCGAATGCTCAACAGAAAACTTCATGATTGCTGAAATCGGTGAGTCATTGGGTAACTTGGTGGGTCGGGTCATACGTACGGCCCTACCCTGGGGGCCTGTAATAGCATGTAGCTAGGAAACAACACGAAACGAATAAAGATATATAGCGATGAAGAACGTACAGGTGAAACGGAGCTTGAAGCCGGTGAAGGCTATGAAGCTATGAGAAAACAACAACAAAGGCGGCTTGCCATTTGACAACCGTTCTTACTTTCTCCCCATCATCTTCTTTACCACGAATTCACTAGTAATCCTCTTTTCGCCGGCGAAACCTTTTTGTAACGACACAACTAATAACAAGCTGCTCACGAATTTGCTCAACCACTCGCGCCCGTGCTGGATAGAAATATAATGGCATCAACTTACCCGGCTGTCAATCTGCCTTATGATCAACAGTCGCATGCTCAGCAGTACTGGAACTCACAGTATCCACCTCCAAACAACTACCCAAAGCCTTCAGCTTTGGACGCTACGGGGCCATCTTTGTCTACTAATGTGCACTTGGACCCTCGGGCTGGCTTGAACCGCACGCCGAGCCCCACTCCGAGTGAAATGAAGGAGCTACAGTCTGGTGCGATTGATTTCAAGGCCATGATGAATTGGCGTTTTTGGATTCGAAGAGAATGGCTTTGTGGGTCTTGATACCTGAGCTTCATGTTTGATTGGTACTCATTCGTCTCTCTTTTCAGGGTATTATGTCGCCCTTGTCATTATCAGCGTCATCACTGTCCTCATAACCATCTTCCATGACCAAATCGTTGGCTGGTTAACTCCTTTCACGCAGTGGCTGCATGAGTATGTTCAACTACCATTTACCAGTTCTTGAACAAGGGATCCTGATGAGTTTGCAGTCTCAAATTCGGCTGGCTAGTTCCTATAGGAATCTTGTTTGTTTTATCTTTCCCTCCGGTACGACTTCTATGCCTTGCGTTGTCGTCAAACTCAATCCCCTTGTCAGCTTTTCGGACACGAGATTGTCGCCATTCTTTGTGGTCTTGTTTGGGGTTTATGGCCTGGCTTTGGAATTGTAGCTGCTGGCACATTCATCGGTGAAATTGGAAATTTCTAGTGAGTATCATATGCTCATATCTCTAATTTCCACTTATGAAGTATTACTTTAGTGCATTTAAATACTGTTGTCGGGCTCGCGGAGAAAAGATGGAGAAGACCAAGATATCTTACGCTTGTCTTGCCAAAGTCGTCCGTGATGGTGGGTTCAAAATTGCCCTCATCGCTCGTCTGTCCGCAATACCAGGCCATTGTATGTTACTCGCACTCGACTCCTCTCTCCTGCTAATAATTTCAATCTTCAGTTACGACCGCGGTATTTTCTACTTGTGGAATGAATGTCTTTGTCTTCGCCATAGCCGCCGTCCTTTCACTCCCCAAACAATTTATCACGGTATATCTCGGTGTTATCCTCGGAGAGGCCGCAGGACAAGAAAGTACGAAGCAAAAACTCATTTCCGATGGAGTGGTTGCAATTACTCTGATCGTCACGGTCGCTGCTTGCTGGTATCTACTACGTAAGATGAACGAAGTCAAGCCCGATATAATCTACGCGCGAAGGAAGGCTCGGTGAGTGCTTACAAGCTGGTTGCATGCGCGTTCCTAATTCGCATTTCAGACAAATCAAGTTGAATAACGGTAGCATGTATAGCACTCCCAATCTGAGTGGATCGGACGTATACAATCCAAATGCCTCCGAGTCCAATATCCCTCTTACTGCGAAGAAGACTCAATTCGGGCATGGCGGCGGTCAGAACCAGCCTTACCCCTTCAGCAGCGAATTTCAACGCTCGAGTATTGGCAACATCATTTATGCTCCAAAAGCTCAACACCGCTACTCACCCGAAAATCTCTACGGCAACGAGGATCCGGAGCTTGGACATGTAGCTCCGGGAGCAGCAACTAGTTCACCGTATAACTACACTCCAACGAGGCAAACTTCAGATGAAGTTGGATTTGATGCAGCCGGTCAGGCAGGTGTCGATTTCGTAGCTTCCAGTCATCATCCGAGCCCTCGAATTCCTCCTGGGGTATCCAAATTACCACGGACACAGTCACCTGAAGCAATTCCTCACTCCACGCAGCCGATATCCCACAATCCATCACAATCACCCTCTTTATACCCACAATATTCACAACAACACCAGCCTTCTTCATATTCTCCATATCCATATCAAACCTCCGCCTCTCCTTATATCACTTCCACCTCACCGCCTGCACATGTACAACAATCTTATACCACTTCCAATTCAGACCAGCCTGAAGTCGTACAAACGCCCACGCAGGCGCAGTTCGCGTCGTATAATCCAAGCGCGCTTTCGTCGGAGCGATTGCCTACTCCTGGGTACCATTCGTCGAGTATTCCGATAGGTCCCGTTGGGGTGACTAATGGAATGCAATCGCCGGTCGTTGGTACGCCGACGCAATACGCACCACAGGCGTATATGTCACAGCACGCACACGAGCCTACGGATGCAACTTATCACACTGCGATGGCGAGTTCGGATAGCGTTGGTTTCTCGCCGAGCGGGCCTGTACGTTCGCAGGAGCCGCCGCCGCCTAGTTATTTCTAAGGTCTGAAGTATCAGGTTTACGTCTCTTGTAGGATATTTTCTTTATACTCGAGTCGAGGTTCTTCTTTTCAGCCTCGAGCGCTGTTGCTATCGCTTCGTGTATATGTAGAAACTAGTTGACCCGTTAATAGCTGCTGTTATGGACAATTTATACAACTCACCTGTATATCAATCTTCAAGTCACGCTTACGACTCATTAGTTTGTTCGTTTCGGACTTGACATTGCTATATCATTTTCCTTTACTCATGCTCGAAGTTCAAGCTCACTGGAACTTTAATACGGCTTGGTCTCCTAAATAATGCTTCTTGACTTTCTTGGGTATCCTTGTGTTATGTATAGAGCAATGAACTTTTGCTACAGTACGAGATGACCCAAATAGGTTTAATATGTAAAGCTTTGACCATGCCAAAGTAGGAAAACCCTGGACCATAATGAAAACAGCACCACATCCATCCAGGTCATTTCGAAAGTCAGCGACAGAAGCCTAACAGTATTTATTTCAACCATCGAGCGAATAACCAGCCTCGTCCGCAGTGCTGTTTTTCTGTAGTTCAAGCAATCGATCAAGCATCCTCTTACCTTTGAGTGTTAGTTGATCCCGAAACCGTTCGTCGTTTACCCACGACAGCCCATGCTGAAGGATATTGCGTCCTCGAGCAGCGCCATATCGAGCGTCTCCTGTGCAAGCATGGAGAGTGGCACGCTTAACGGTGTGATCGTACGATGCACAGTGGAGAATATTGCTGTTGTAAAAAACGGTTTCTCCCGCTATGAATATGGATGACAAGTAGATCGACTGCGTTGCATTGAAGTGAAAGAAAACGTACGTTTCAAGGTTAGCAAAATTGCACCCGGCATATCCATGGGATCGTCTGGTGGGTCTAGAGTACATGAATGGGCTCGCTGCGCAGGAGTTCGTGGCACTCTGTGGGAGCCAGGAACGACGTAGAGGCATGAGTCTTCATAGAGAGCTCTTTCGACAACCGTATGTGGCACATATTAATCACAGATGAGTACTGGAGGTTGGAGAGAAAGAAGAAAGAGGAATCTCACGTATTCCACTGTACCTGTTTATCTGATATTGGGGTCAAGCAAAACCAGGTCATTACAGATTACGCACACCGGTGTGCCACTTATTGAGTGCCGTTTGTTCCTCTTCAGGAAGCGCATTCTCCTTCACATCGTCCCGATGCCATCGAAGTGCGAAACTATGCTCCAGAGGGTTGATGAGCAAGTTGAAAAGTTCTACAGTGCGATAATGAAGATGCACAGCTCGCTTGGTGAGAAGGGAATCGAACCTAACTGTAAATCTTTTTCCTCGCATTGCAGAAGCTCAGCGCATACCTGTGCACACAATGATCTGTGATTGTTTTGTTCCATAATAGGCCGGACTGCGTACCCTGGTCAGATCGTCCGATGTATACCACTCGGAAAACGCTATGGCGGATTCTCCAAGGTCAGGATGCATAACATGTTGGACACCCCACACACGGCAATTAGTAAAATATCCTTCGAGCAGCAATAGTGGCTGAAATACATTGATTATCCTTATAAAGCTAATCTGAAATATTACGTGACTACCGATAAACCATGTATGAAAGTCACGTGACTTCCAGCTGCTATTTCCGCTCGACGGATTTTTTACTCATCCTGGTGTGCCATGAATCAGGATTATCGTTATCAAACGGAGGGAATTGTTTTCCGACCGTTCTACGATAAGGCCAAGAGCCCTTGCGAGTACGATTTACAGCAGTATCTGAAGCTTCCTGTAGCTTGAGGAAGTCGTGAGGGGGAATAAGCCCTGGAACAACGACAAAGCCTTGACGGTCGTAGGTATCCTTGATAGCGGACATGATTCAAGCGCCGAGTTTAAAGTTTCGCACGATTATCATTTGGATGGATACATGATGATGAACCCAGGACCATCTCTTGTACAGTCGGAGCCGCAGACTAAGCTCAGCAGTGCCTCTCAATTGTTTGCTTCGAATCTCCGAGCATTAGGTGGTCTTTCTATCGATGAATTCCTTAACACTCCTGAGGAGGATTTACCACCTATTCGTTATGATTTTGGTTTTCGAAATGCCACCTCTGCATGGTATTATAAACCAGAAACTCAAGCTTTGCCAAGACTCACTGCTGTCCAGCAACTTGAAAACGCCTGTAAGGAGGCCTTTGGAAGGATTGATGTTCTTCAATACAACGTGGATCCTAATGCTCCTAGTGGTATCAGTTTTTTTCTACTTCTTGATTTCGCTCAAGTTGATATCCTCATGAAGTGACCAGTGTACTACATGTTGTCAAGAATAATGAGATGCGACGGACATATACAGGCGAGCGACAGCACAAAACAGAGTTTCAAGCAAGAGAAGAAGTAGCTCAGGTCGCCCTGCGAGAAGGCGTGTTGACCTATATATTGGATCTCGACGATACTATGGATATCGTTTCCGGAGCTTCAAACGATCCAGTCAAGAGGATTAATGATTGTTTTTCTCGATGGAGGCCAGGAATCAATGCACCTCAGTGGTTTACTTACGGTCCGTATGAACATTACTCTTCCAATTCCTCGCTTGACATCTCTATCCAGAACATGGCGCAGCTCTCAAGGTACAACTCGCCTCTCCTAGAATATTTCGTGTCTTCTCCACTCCAGAAAACACCAAATCAGATGCTCAAGTGTTATGCGCCCAACTTGCGATTGATTCTGGTGTTCTAGAGTTTATCAAATTTGGTGACGGACAAGTTCGTCCTTCTTCACCCAATTCGTCAGTGTCGGACTCGAAAGATACATTGGTGTGGTTGAATGTGCAGGATTTCATAAAAACCATCCCTCGACCTTTTCCCGAGCCTGAATTTGAGGACAATCCTCAAAAAATTGAAGACGAAATATTGCAGTGGTTCAATAAGTTGAGTCAAGATGCCAACAAGGCGCGCGCAGATCCACTCAAGTTATATTTTCACTTCCTCCAAGTGAAACATGGTACGTTATGTACACTGTGCCTCCATGGTTGCAATTCCTCTTACTGATACTCATCGATCAGCGTTTGGTTGTGTTCTACGCATCGAAACGCCAGATTCAGACCCCACAGAAGCCCGGACCTACCTCGTCGAGCCACGTTTTTCCAAAAAAGTCAAATCCAAAGTTGGTGTTTGTATACAAGCCATGTCAGAGAATGTTGGGGGCTTTCTGCGAACATACTTTCCCGTGGAATCGCAGACAACAACCTCTACTGTCCTCAGTTTGATAACTCCGCAAATGCGACAGCTTGCAAATCAAACATTGTGGCCCATGCTAGAGGCAGCTTGTCAAGAGATAGGCCCACAGGCCACTATTATGGTGCATTACTCGAGAAAAGCGGGCAGTAAGGTGATCTCTACTTGGTACACGTCTCAGTGACTGACTCTATATTGCAAAACACTCCACACAGAATTTGGCTGTACGCTAACAGCAGTGGTTCCTTCTCTCTCGGACAGGACGACAGGTGCAACATCGAACGACAGTGGCAAAATCTCGCGCAAGTGGAGTGTACCAACGACATACTCATGTCGTCCTGACGCACGCATCGCGCTGTTGTGTGAGACAGGCGAGAGTGTGTTACAGTTTATCAGGTTTCCAGTAGTTGCTCCCAGTGGTGATCAACCACGCCCTACGAAAAAATCAAAGCAAGAAAAGTTACTGGCTGTGCCCATGCATTCACTCGCAGGCGCTAAACCCAAGATTGTAGTCAAGAAACAGGTTGAGAAACAACGTCAAGCGCAGGCAATCACAGTACCGAAAAAGGCACCAAAGGATTGGGACAAGGATACGAATCAGCCGGGCATCGACCTCATATATGAGCTTGAACCAGGCGAAATTGTTGATGCCGAGGCTGGACCAATCACACTGTACCCGCCCTCGTTTACCGATTATTCCAATCCGTCTCAATCAAGTTCGTTTCATGTTTATGCTGCTTCGTATAGATTTATGTTACTAAGCTCTGGTCAGCAGGTGGGACCTTGAACTTGAAACGGAAGCGCGGAACGGATGGACTGGGATAGTTGACACAGTAGATCCATGTTCATCAACGCGTTGAAGCACCAATGTGGTGGCCAGTCAGCTGCTATTAAGACGGCCCGTTCTTCATAAACAGTACTTCTGAAAGGCATGATTGAGCTTTACGGTCCGTCTATCCTACGTACCAGTCATGGGTAGTAGGAAGCACTGAAAAATATATAAGTAATGGACGCACCTAGTATCTCGTTCCAGATGGCACGTCTACTACTCAGGATCCTGGGCTTCCTGTGTTTCTTCGCGTATTTCAACCGTGCTCTTTCGGGTTACGTCCGAAGAACAGGACCGACTTGTACGGTCAGTGCCAGTACAAATGGGACCGATGATGCACCTGCAATCATGGATGCCTTTCGAATGTGTGGAATCAATGGTATCATCCATTTACATGATCCAGTGTATCACATCGAGACTGTGATGAACACAACGGGATTATCGAATGTACAGATTGATCTGACAGGAACAATGCTGGTGGGATCTTTCCGTGTATGATATATATGAGCATTGAGTCAAACAAAACCTTGTAGTGGGGAACAAACCTTACCTACTGGATTGCTTCTGGCTTGCCTTTGGGGTACCAAAATGCAACTACAGCTTGGGCACTGGGAGGTGATCAAATACTTTTTGACGGCCATGGTGTCGGCACATTAGATGGTAATGGTCAACTCTGGTTGGTAGAAGTTGGTAGACCCTCGCCTTCGGAAATCTGATTGTGATCCTATTGCTATTGCTAATGTCACAGGTACAACTTGGCCGATGGTGTATCTAACTATCCTGGGAGACCAATCAACCTGTTGATCGCCAACTCTACAAATTCCGTTTACACGGGTATACGTTTCGTACAATCTCAGTTTTGGACTATGGCAATCAAAGACTCGGAGGATATTCTATTGGAGGGAATATATGTAAACTCTACGTCTAACAATACTGTGGGTCACTCAAGCAGTAAAAAAACTCTTCATCACTGGCACATCTCTCAGGCTGATCCCTGTATAGGTTCCTGCTAGGAATACGGATGGCGTAGACACGTTCTTCTCTAACAGAATCACCTTCAGAAATTGGACCGTCGTGAATGGAGACGATTGTATCTCAATGAAAGCCAATTCCACGAATATTCTGATTCAAGATTCTACCTTTCATGGAGGGCTCGGCGTTTCTATCGGGTGAGGCTTTCCTTTCTTGTTTTGTATACGACGGACGCGGATCGTCTCACTATGACTAGCTCTATCGGACAATACAACGGGGTGTTTGAGATGATACAGAATGTTACAGCAGAACGGGTGCTCGCTCTTGGGTCGCGTTACGCAGGATATATTAAAACTTGGACTGGTATCTCCCAAGGGTTTCCACCTAATGGTTAGTATACTTCTCACTATCTCTCTTTCGGCGGTGATCTATGAGGTCTCAATGACTGTCCTCTAGGGGGTGGAGGCGGCCTTGGCTTTGCTACAAATATCAGTAAGTCTATTCTTGTTGCATCTCAAACCAAAATGATAAACTCCAACAGCTTTCAGGGATTTTACACTTCAAAACGTTACCGATAATGTTGCTTTGATCACACAGTGCACCTCTTTTGAAGGTGCAACAGGTGGTTGTGATACATCTCTGTTCCAGCTGTCTAACATCACCTGGGGACCTGGGATGGTAGGGAGCATCCAAACTGACACGCTCGCCACGATGCAGTGCAGCGGGGATGCTCCTTGCAGTGGAATTTCACTACTTGGGTTTGACGATGTTGTGACTGTGGGTGCGCCGGAGATCAAGTGCAGCGACGTCACGGATCCAATCGGCTTTAACTGCACCGGCCCAACATAGGCACTCTGTATTAGTTGGTGTAACGCTACTTCATGTTCAGAACATCAATGTATGCGTTATTATTATGGACATAATTCACGTAAGGTCGATAGGACTACAGCACAGAAAGACCTCATCTACCAATAGAGGATGAGAAAATAAATGAGTAGCGAAAATACAGCAATACAGAAAGTTGACCACAATCAAGGAAACCGAGCACGTCCGGGATGTTCATAGGGTGAAGGTAGCTCATGAATGAAACGCCCTCCATCTTGGTGCTGAATCACATACTCTCCTTCAAATGTTGAGATCATAGGGGAACCCAAGGAAACAGGGCACGTGAGCATCATTGGCAGTGAAGTTCCTCTTAGTTGCGCAGACAAACTATGTCTGATGGTAGATAGGACTTGCAATCCCGAGCTTGTTATGATCATGCACAAAGAGGATCAGGTGAAGTTATAACGGAGTTAACTCTGCAGAGTAAAGTCCGACGCTGTTAAGGTTGTGCAGCCGTGAAGGAGGAGGTTGATTGTCCGACACTCCGGTGCGATGTCCGAAGCTCCGAAGCGTGGGAACTATGGTGATTTCGGAAGCAAAGGCTACACAATCCTTTGGAAGTAAGGGACTTCAGCGAAGCTATTAGCAACGCTCCCTATACGCTATCTGGGTGTCCCAGTGAAGTGTGAAGAATTAATATAATTTCGGAAAAATCGCACTGTCCATATGTCCGGTGCGGTCTGAAATTATGCGAAATAATGAAGGATATGACTTGATTTCAAGCTGGGGAACAATATGAAACAATCTACTTAAGTACCAATGCTTGTAGCTAACCAGAGTAAGAAAATAACACATGTATCTAATGATGACTGATGCTGTATAATCAAAATCACAAGTAAATGTGTTAGGATGAATGAATGTATAACTGTTAACTACAAGTGAAGGATAAATCGCATCACATCGCACCAGACCGGAGCTCTGGAGCCGAGCGAGCGATTAGTTGACAAGAGTGAAGTAGAAAGTGATTGATAGTGAACTCCCTTGCATGATTATAATGGAAATTTCGGAGATTTCGGACGGATCCGTCCAGATCCAAAATATAAGCGGAGATACAGAGCCAATATAATGAAAGACACTTGTATGGTTCAATCAATGGTCCGATCGGACCATTGCACAAGCGAGTTTGGCATAGTCGTAACAGATGCTAGGTAAAATAGACTAGCAGAGAAAGTCAATCCTTTGGAGTTAGTCGGACGTTGGCAATATTATTAATATCATCCCTGACACGTCGCTGTCTGAAAGCAAGGGAACAAAGGTAATTCCAATCTTGGTAACTCTGTGATCATACTGAGGTAGTCAAAAGGAGTAAAAGGAGTTGGATATCTATTTAGATGACTACCACTATCAAAGGGTGCTATCAAAGTCAATATTTAAAGTAGGGAACTACCTACTGGATATCATAGCTTTATACTTTACAGCTAGCTAAGGTACACACTGCTTTGCTATCTCCGAATAGGTAGATTAAACATGTGGACAACATGTTGGAAAACAAAGGAATGTCCAAAAGGGATAATTAACATCGCTTAATGATGAAGGACAGAAAGTGAAGTAAGTGGATTGCAGAGTAAGAGTGTAAAAGAACTTGAAGTAAATTGGCATAGGAATCGCGGAGCCTTGGAAAGGCCTTGGCTTTGCATGGATGTAACAGAGCTGATCACTGTTGAATTCGCATTGGATGTACTGGATAATGCATATCCAGTTTTGATGGCTTCTTTAAGCAGATTCAAATTGTCCCCAAATTCTGCTCCCCCAAATTTCCTCTCTGCAATTCTCCTTGTGGACCCCTGGTAGACCTCTTCCTCTGTAATATGCAATTTTAACCATTTTCTTTGTGAAGAACAAGTTGTGTTATCCCTGGACAGCTACAGCATTGCCTCTGTTGTTGACACACCAGGCAAGCATGGGCTCAGGGTTTTCCAGGTTGCAGAATACAATGGGAGGGAGTACTCAAGTAATACAGCAAAGGCAAGCTTTGTGATTACAAGGGGGAGAGGGGGGAGGAGGGGGGTACTTTTCAACATCTACAGGCTTTCAAGGGCAAAAGCCTAAGATGAGGATACTGTTATGTCCATGCAAAGACAAGCTGTTACGATCATGTCAGCTCACGTCTGACTCCGGATTCTTCGCTACATTCTCGCATCCCTTCGCCCAAGTTCCGCACCTTATCCCGCTCGCTTGTCACTCTCGTCGTGCTCGCCAAAGCGTTCGCAGCTTCGCTACTTCGCATCCTTACATCTTCACATCTTCGCATCTTCGTATCACCGGATCATCGTATCCGTTATCGATCATCTCATACTCGTTCCATGTGGTTTATTCTCTTATCGATTATCTGATACTTGTTCCATGTGCTTCATTGTCTTATTGATTAAATACAATAATTACTATAAGTACTGTAGCTCATGGTACTTACTTCCTTAGTTTCGAAATCGACATAGATTGTCTCTCTCCTATCCTACACACTCTAAGACTTAGTTCAAAGTCTTCCAGCCAACTTCGTCGCTGTGCTACACGTCGCCGAGCCAATCGTCATCGCTATCGCGCTGAACGTCTCGCGTCGTCTCGCTCTTTCTTGTATCATCTTTGCCCGCACTCCGAGGACTGAAAGGAGCAAGGGCATTGCTAATAGCTTCGCCGCATCCTATCTCGCTTCGTTAGGAGATCAAGCGAGTACCTGAGGGTACCTTGCACGATCTTAACAGTATTTTGAAACTCTACTTGTATCCTTTCGCATTTAAAACTCACACTAACTCCTTTTCCTTATGTCCCAAACAAACCCAGGCCCTGGATCGTCGCGCCCTGTAGGACGTCAGGGCTCTGCTACGGTTGAGTCTAGTGCTCCTGGTATAACCGATGCTGCTACTCCGAACCCCTTCATATCAACTGCTCAGGCATTATCTCCATTTAACCGCACCCGCTTCGCACGTATTCAGAACTACGAGACGCGTGATTGGCGTCGAACAAACACTGGGTTTTCTACCGTTCGTTTGAGCGATGCTAATATTACCGCTGTTCGTAGCACACCCATTCCCGAAGAACCCCATGTCTCGCCTTCGATGGCGTCTCTTCGCCGAATGTACCAACCCCCCGACACTGCTCCTCGCACTCATGCGCCCTCTGTCGCATCGGGGTCCGAAGCTCGTTCATCAGTTCCCAATGGTGAAGAATCCGTACACAAGGCTTTCCAAGACCCAGAGGTCCCTGACCTTCCACCTGATCAAGAGCTTCACCCGATACCTCCACGCGCCCCTGACGGTGATGGCAGAGGAGGAGGCGGAGGAGGCAGAGGAGGCGGAGGAGGTGGAGGAGATGGTGGCGGCAATGGCGGCGGTACACCTCATCCGCCCGCTGCTAACCCACCTGCTGATAATACAATACCCGAGGGAGAAACCCTTGCTCTTTCAATGCTTCATTCACTGATCACTTCTCTAAATGGCATCCAGATGTCTATAGCTAGGCCTGCCGTCAGCGAAGGTGGAACTGCCAAGGTGAAACTTCGCGATCCTGATGCCTTCGACGGTTCTGATCCCCGTAAACTCCAATCTTTCCTTGTTGACCTCACCCTCATTTTCGCCAATCACCCGCAATACTTTACAGATGAACGTAAAGTGTCCTATGCACTTTCGTATCTTTGCGGTTCGGCGAAGGAGTGGTTCGAGCCAGATCTTTTGTATCCTGACCCGATAAATCCGCCAGCATGGATGTCTAGTTTCGAGTACCTTGTTCAGGAACTCACGGATAATTTCGGAGTATATGACATGGAAGGAGAAGCAGAGGATAAGCTGGGAAACCTAAGAATGAAAGGATCGGACAACGTAAGGAAGTATATGATTCGCTTCAACTCTCTCGCCAATGCTACATCTTGGGATGCTGTCGCGCTCGCGTGGGCGTTCAAGCGCGGCTTAGCTACGCGAATCAAAGACGATCTCGCCCGACTCCCGACGGAACCATTGACACTCGTAGAGCTTCGCCGAGAGGCGCAACGCTCGGACGCGAGGTACTGGAAGCGGGAGGAAGAGAAGCGTCGCGAGTCAGCCCGCGCTGGGACTACGGCTACGCAGCAAACTGGTACAGGAAAGGCCACGGGAAAGGCAGCGACAGTACCGTCGGCTAACCCACCAAAACCTGCGCCCAATGATAACTCCAAAGGCAAGAAGT
>MU790681.1:0-52935 GCA_027886635.1 Lentinula boryana
GCCACCCGGCTGATTATCAAGGTCTATGTCATCGTCGTTATCCCCGTTCTCAGACATGGCAGTGAGTATGAGAACTCGAAAGTCATCGAACGGCAAAATCCAAAAATGAAAAATGAAAAATGACGCGACTCGATTTGACCATGAACTATCCGGCAACCGTAGCTAAGAACGACCTCTAATACCATATGATTTCCAAATGGAGTAAGAAGTAAAAATGTAACTCCCACGTATGTTCAAGGCGCATCGAGAGCGCGATTCTGACTGTAAGTACTATTCTCAGAACCCACCGAGACGGTGTAGGACCTCCTATATTGATATACACAGCTGTAAGTACTATCTATACAAATATTATGAATATAAGCAATAAAATAAATGCAAGAATATGACTTACTCTCAGAACCCACCCGCAAAGCATAATGAATCATGAAAGGAAAGATCAAGAGACAATGGTAAGCGTCCCAGACTCGTTAACGACTCACAATCGGCCGTTAACACTCCCCTAGACGTGAGCATTGACATCATTCGAGATCCCCAATTTATCAACTAATTTGTTGTGATGAATCGCTCCGAGTGGCTTGTTCAGGACCTTTCAGGACTCTGTCCGTTAAGTTTTCCTCAGAAGGGATATAATCGTTAGAGAATTCTTTTTCTCTACACCATCCCGGATAAAGTGATACCTAACGTCGATATGTTTGACCTGGGCATGGAATCTGGGGTTGTGAGCTAAGGTGATAGATCCTTGGTTGTCTCCTTTAATTTGAGACACACAGAGAATGCGCTTCATGCCCTGCTTCCAACAAAAACTGATTAACCCACTTAGCCTGCTGAGACCCCTTCGCTAACTCGGCTTCGTTTGTCAATAAAGCCACTACGTCCTGCCGTTTGGATGACCAAAACCCACCATCATGGTGACGATTCCTGTCACAGACCTTTGTCACACTGTAACTTGATTCCTCTTGATTCACAGTGTTCACACAACATTACTTGATACCTCACATCTTCAAGATCCGAATTGGTATTTCGGGTCTCAACCAAGAGACAAAGAAAGCTACAAACGTAGTTTTTAGGATAGTATCCTGTGTTCAAGGGTCCTTCTCGCGCAATACAAACTATACTTGATTAAGCTCAATATGCCTGAGAAACTAGTGAGCCTCCTTATGCCCTCCATCATTCCCCCGATCGTCTGATCGTTGAGTTTGCAGCTCTCCTCGTCGTTCCCGTCGTTGAATATAGATGTCAATAAGTATGATCGCCCTTATCACGACCTACATAGAAAATTGATGCACACTGGCTATGCACAGACTTCAAGCTGTGAACTTTGACATTGGTGGCACGGACATGCTTACAATATAATACTAAGTACCCTAAGCATATCATAAATTTTTACCTTCCTTCATTCCTCCTACATGTCTTCAGCGTTGTCAGCCAAAAACATCAGTTTGCTCGAGGTTGAGAGCATAAGTCTATCGGTCGGAAGCATATTGTTTGGTGGGCGAATCGGCTTTTCATACTAGTGGTATAAGTGCTGAAGAATCATCTGTCATTGACTGTCGCCAGGTATATATGTTGTCATAGCCGCTCTCTCTTTGCATACATTGGTGTAGGGCAATATAAGTCCTCAGTCTTGGATTGATTGTCTGATATCTTTGTAGCATGCAAGACAGTGATCTTACGCAAGGAAGGCGGTTTCTATGCGCTGTGATCACTTTAATGCTTCTGTTCGATACAATGAATACCGCATCCTCAGTATATTTTGTAGCTCATGATATCCGCACACTCGAGGAATCTTTTCATCCTCAAGCTACAGGGATTTTAATCTTATCTGCCGCTATTCTGTCCAAAATCAATGTGAGCTCATTCCATCTGAATTTTACTTTGGCTTCTCTCAAAGTATATGACAGTATTTTCTCAGCGACCTAGTTATTGTCTGGAGAACTTGGTCAATCCATGAGGAAAAGACAATCGTATTCCATATCGTGATGAGCTCGTGTATTTTCCTGTCATTTGGTATTTCCTCTCACTCTTCGCAGATCTGTGACAGATCCACTCATGAAATTTACAGGAGCGGTCATCGCAGATACTGTATTGACCCTCGAAGCCAGCGACAATTTGAAGGAGGTGTTCAAACTGGACTATGCAACAGTCAGATTGATTCTGCCTCTTTCATTACTCCTCACAAACGTTGTAGCCACATCTTTCATTGCACTACGAACTTGGTAACGCTATTTTGATTTGCATTTAAAAGAGCTCTTTTGATCTTTTTTCTTTCCAGGAGATTTCACAAATCAGTCAAGTACACATTAGCGGCGGGGAGTGGTAGAATCAAAAACGTTATGCAAGTTCTATTCCTCCTGGTTGAATCAGGGTGTTTATACTGCATTCTGTGGGTAAGTAAAACTCTATGCCCTTGATATATTTCCTTTCAACCTGATTTCCAGATCGTTGTTATTCTCGATATCACGGCGGGATTTTCCATTGGGGTTAAATATTTATTGACCTCAATCATTCCCCATTTGACGGTATATTTATTTCTCTCAGTACGAGAAGCACTGTGAAGCTAAGTTTTTGTCAATGCAGTGCATCTATCCTTGCCTTATGGTTCTCATCATTGGTACCAGGAAACGAAGATATGATAACATGAACAGTACTACATGGTCCACCAGTCCATATGCATTGTCTAGTATACCCTGAAGATCCCTGGAGACCGTATTGAGATGTAGTTAATGAAATATGAAGCACTCGACCTTACATTCGACAATGTTAGTATATTAACCGCATCCGAGGAATCTTCTAGAAAGTTCAACTCAGGGCCTAGCATCACGCCAGTCTTTTTCAGCTTGGAGAAAGAGTTCAACTGAGTTCGTGTGTCCAATCATCTCCTCGCTGTGCATTTCCATGTTAATCGAATATCTGCCGCAGCTGGACTGTCATCAAAAGATAAGGCAATAAAGGTCTGGTTCAATTGCTAAAAGGGTATCTCGACACGAACTATCATTCAGTATTATTGGTAAAACGAGACGTATACCTAGTTAAGCTAGATATACTACGAGTTACTAGTTTCGTCGACTTTAACAGCGAAAAAGTCCGTCTACCGACTAGGACACCCTAAGAGACATCGAAGTAACCCTATTGCGCTATCCTGCAAATCAAACAGAGGAAAGGGAAAATATTTTCGAGCATATCTCCTAGGTCGGAACCTGAGAGGAAAGATTCCCTTGTGATGGGATATAGGTCTCACTACTAATTTTTGTTATGTTCAGTGACGAATGCGTCTTTAGGTCAATGTGTTCGAGGCAGACATCTTCTGTCAGCAACAGTGCCAGATGTTACGGACTTTGGCTTGTTGCTGAACGGCGATCCAAAATTGTCAGATTCGGGATGGATAATGATGTTGGGCTTGGACTGAGATTGAAAGGCGATTAGAAAGCTGTGAAATTGGAAGGCATCTTTGAGTTCCGAGCCTGATAGTTCTGGGATTCATGTAAGCACTCAAACAGTGTTACGCCACGACATTCCCCATTATCAAGAGATACCTAACCTTCCTTCCCAGTGTCGTCGAAGCTGATTCGTGTGACTAATGCCTGGATGAAGGTTTCGATGAATGTGGTACTGTGCTCTGAGTGACGCGAGGCTTCCGATACCACTGCCAATGATGATATTGGTTAAATCAAATGTCTTGGTGGTCGTTGTCAGTACATCTAGTGATTTGTCATGACACAGTTAGAAATCGACGACCAACACTACGTTTCATCTTCAAGGACAGATCCGTTTTTTGAGTTTGAGTCGAAGGTCTGTCTGGGCCATTTAGATGTCAAGCCAACTACTGCGCATCGCGAGTCACGCCCAAACAGAGGTTTTGAACTTCTACAACTGATTAAGGAGAAGGATTTGCTTATCCTTCCTCTTGGATCTTCCACGACTCACGTCTAGCCCTTCATTTCCAAATATACCTTCACTACCTTCTAACGCTTCTTCATTTCTGCCATAGTCTCTAGAACTAACTCTGAAAAAAGCGTCAGCCTGACTTTGAGCACAACTGTAGACGCGATAGCGCTGTCCCGACTAAACGAAAACGATATTCACCTTCGTTCGGTCATCTTCGTCCGGTCATCGATATTTCTCAGGCTGCTAGTGGTCGAGGAGCTGGTCAAGTTAAGGTAGATGGTGGCGAGTGTTGGGACCCGGTCGGATTCAAGTGGAGGGGGGAGAAAAAGTCGTTGCGTTTCATTGGTCGTGAGTGCATCAAGTTCTTTTCATCTGCTGTAATTCTAACCCTTCTATTATAGAATGCACCCTCATCGTCCGGACCAGATTTTGCACACGAACACACTCCCACGACGATGCGGAAAAGGAAATCGGTCAGCGTATCATACGTAGTCCTCACGCTGTAAGCTGCTTTGGTTTAATCGCAGGTCGTCTCTCGAGTGGTTTGTCTCCACAATCTCGTCTTGCCTCGCCTGTCGTCTAGATGGGCTTCTTACACATGCCTTTCTCCTCCGTCGTCGTCACTTCAAGATGTCATTCCGCTGACGGTAGAGAACGACAAAGATAATGTTGACCCCGAGACAAACGCGTCTTCCACTGCAGCCGCCATTACCTCTCCTCCTCATCCTTCCTCTACGTTGTCTACCGGTACACCAGCACCCTCTCATACTACATCTGTTACTCAAACTGTTCCGTCTTTCTCCCCCGGATATTGATGCCAAGTTGAGGAAGATGGACATTCTTTTGTTTATTCCGGAAGTTTTAGAAGGATATCTAGGAGGACGTGGTGACGAAAAGGGAAAACGAGATGGAAGAAAGTGGTAACGGTGATGCAGGCAGCGTCAGTGATAGATGATGGCGTATAGAACCTATTCGCTGTCCGACTACGTGAGGTAGTTGTGACAAAAAATATACCAGTGGGATAAAGCAAATTTATCATGCATAGTAGAAATCGGGAGTCGGATGGTGATAACGGGAAGATTATAGAGCGGATAAGGCTGTTCCTTAGGATATTGACGGAGAACGTGTACGCTGGGTGCGCAGGAGATTTGAAACCATCTGAGCATGGGCCTTGAAAATTGGCGGCGGTGAAGCCTTCGCAGTACCGTGGTGAGAAGACCAAAATTCGCATAGCGGGAAAGTAGGCAAGGTGATCGATGAGGACGAAGATGGAATGGAAGAAAGGGATGGCGATAGGGATGAAACAGAAGGAGGCGAGGGCGGAAGCTGACTTGTGGATGAAGAGGGATTTGCTCAACGCCAGTCGTCGGCGATTTGCTGAGCTAGAGATGGTCCTGTCAAGAGGTCATGATGATCAAGGTCTGAAGCGATGACTCCCTCGTCAGAGTCGTCGTCACTTCAGAGCAATCCCAGAGGCTCGTCCGCTTCTAGAAAGAGTGTAGGGCACTCCTGAGGTTCCTCCATAGCACCAGAACGGGACGAAGATAACGAACGTTCGGTTTCTGGGTTTGAGTTTCTAAGTTGTCGTGAAATAGAAAGGCAGCGCGACGACCAAGATCTTTGTCATCGATAGATGTAGCGTAGTGCTGAGGGGATTAATCAATAGGTTGCTTCTTTTGTCTGATGAAGTTGATCCATGGAACGGAGTTGGGTGCTATTTTCAGGTGATACAAGAAAGAAGATGTGAGCGAGGTCATGTTGGACGCTGGGATTATTGTCAGAGAGTGTTGATCTGGCGATATTGTCTGCAAT
This sequence comes from Lentinula boryana, assembly GCA_027886635.1. Classification (NCBI taxonomy): domain Eukaryota; kingdom Fungi; phylum Basidiomycota; class Agaricomycetes; order Agaricales; family Omphalotaceae; genus Lentinula; species Lentinula boryana. Next base: position 5,698 of record MU790681.1, read on the forward strand.
GTTGCCGTCGTTGTCGTCGCTCATGGTGAACCATTCGGTCCGGTTACAGCCGTCAAAGGTTAAACAATACTCCGGGCCGCCAGCGCCTAACCTTCCCAGAAGGGAATTGACGCACATTTGAATTATCATAATAGAGAAACTGCGCCATATTCGAGCCAAACAACTAGTTATCGTCTGTCGACAAATCAGATCCGCCAATGCCTCTTCCTCCCTGCAAAACACACGTCGAATTCAAGCCTTTTTCTAAATGTTTGGTGAGAACGAACACCGGATCTTTGACTGCTTTTGCTGAGTCAAATAAATTTTGAAGCTAAGGTTCAGTCAGTGTGAAAGGAAGACAATCACTGACGGCCATCACTGGCCTTCCCCTCCTTCAACTTAGATGGTTTGTAGTTCTTGTATGTATAAGTGTCCTTGAGTACCTGTACATAAGGAACATCAATCAGGAACACTAGAAGTCTCCTTGTCAATGTCTGATTCGATCCCTGTGCCGACTTTCTTGGTGGCAGTTGCGCTTTTTCTGCTACGCTGTCTCCGAGTCTTGCTATCGAATTCTTTGCTAGGGACTCGAGAGGGCTGTCGTAAAAGTGGAATCCTAGGTTTGGCTGAACTGTTGTGTGTAGGGTAGTTGAAGATGCTCTAAAGTTCCAGATCATAGTAATTCTACCAAGTACGTGTACACTAAAACCTTTTTACACCGTTCTTCACACTTTTCTACAGGCGGCCTCAGATCTAAATCTATCAAGAAAACCCCTGGCACATTCTGATTACCATTGTGGTAGGCTGGACGGACTACTGATGATATTCATACGCTTCAGATGCTTGGGCTCGGGACTCGGGGAAAATTTGTCACTGGATCCTTTGGAGTCTCAAGCTTGAAAGATCAGAAAATAGTGGGTTACAGGCTTACATTGCCGTTGTCAGCCTCATTAGTCCCAAACTCTTAGGTACCAACTTACGGTCCTATTGACTCAACGGCAGGTAAAAAATATGTCAATTATTTGCTTCACCTTAATACTACCTCATCCCTACATGGCTATGATGTGAAGACTTCAAGTCCAGGTGTCCCGGACAAACGTTGCTTGGGCTTCAAGTTAGTCATAAAGCTACTAGTAGTAGGCCCAGGGACTAAGGTAATCCTTCTCCCTCCCTGTCAAAGGATAACCTTTCATTATTCAATGCGAAAACAGTGTCAATCAAAGCCCAGTCACTTGCTGGCATATACCATTCAAAGTACTTAGGAGCATGTGCATGAAGATTGGTCAATTTTGATGCCTTTCTCAAGCGCTCGAACCAAAGTTTTCTTTTTTTGGGTCAATTGGATCGAAACAGCCATAGAAGGATAATCGGCACTCACCGATATCTGGAAATTCCGTTCAGAGCTCACATCCGGTATGTCTGAAAGGTCCAAGCGCGTTCTGTCCTTCCTTCTACTTGTACCTGTTCGGAAACAGACTGATACCGATACGTTTTTTGACCTCTGAATTGGCTTTACATTTCGTATGGATATATAAGCGAAAACAGGAATCTTTGACATTGGACAGTCGAGCACTTCCCTTCGTACCAACGGCCTCAAAAGTACTGCGCACATATTTACTGACTGCCATGAAGCTGACCGCCTTCCTTATCTCCATTGCTTTAACATTCTCTGTTGCCACTGCGAGCCCCTCGGATTTTTCTGCTCATCTTGCTCCTCGTGAAAGCCGTATCTCGAGACCTTTCACCAAGAGCACCAATGCTACCGATAACGGTCCTCTCGATGGTAGTACCACAGAAGACCTTTACTCCACAAACTGGGCTGGTGGTCTCCTCGAATCACCTCCTGTCGGTCAACGCTTCATAGACGTCGGTGCTACTTTTGTCGTTCCGACTCTGAGGGGCAACGATGGAGCTATGTCTATATGGACAGGTATTGACGGAGGACCTAATGCCCCTCAAACTATTTTGCAGGCTGGTATTGACTGTTATATCATTGATGGTGTCAATTACTTCTTCGCATGGTTTGAATGGTAATGCGATCAAAAATCGCATTCTCTATTGCTGCCAGTGATTCTAATCATTATTACTTCTTGAAGGTACCCCCAAAACGCATTTGAAATTACCAACTTCGTTGTTTCTGCTCAGAACACAATTACTCTACGTATCCAAGCTGTAAACTCTACTACGGGGATTATCACCTTGACCAACGAGAGCACGGGACAAAGTGGCAGTCTGGAGGTCACTGCTCCTGATGACGATGTGAGTAGCTCGAAGTTTACGATACCTCCATATTTGTATCCATGTTCACCATAATGTAAACAGGCTGCTCTCCAAGGCCAAACAGCTGAATGGATTGTTGAGGATCTTGAACAGGATGGCGCACTTGTTCCTTTGCCTTCCTTTGGACAGGTGCAATTTACAAATGCTGCTGCTTTTACAGGCGTAGTAGAAGATTTTGCCTCGGTCGGGGTGGCCGTGGACATGGTACAAAACGGAGGATTTCTCGCCACCAGTACAATCAATCAAGATATTGTTACAGTTGACTATGCTTAAACTCGTCACTTCTTTATCTCAGAATGACAAACGTTGAATACTAGTAGCAGCTACGAAGATTGGAAGTAAATATAATTTTTTTGAGTGTTGATTTGAAACTTGAGTCTCTTGGGAATGTCCTAGATAGGAAGGAGACGTTGACCTGGGGGCTAGAAAGGCAGTCAGTAGGGTGGATCATCTTACCAGGGGAATTCAGCGCATTGATCAGTTCAACAATGACCTTCACGAAATTCTCAATCGCTCTTTGAATCTCCTCAACTGAGTGGCAATATTCATCCATCTACTCCAACACGTCCTCAAAATCCTTCCTCGTAAGCTTGTTCTGAACCCTCGAAGATCTTGTCTACACATTCTCAAGACAATTGATCTTGTTCCTTGAATGAAATTCTCTTGCCACTCCATTGATCCCAAAGACACCTCAGTTTTCGAAATTTGGATAGTGTGAATTGGATTGAGTATTTTCCTGCAGGAGTTATGTGATACATAAGGAGTTCACCACGCCGAACATTGAGCTCTGCTAAACATGGCCTGACCGATGAAGATTCTGTCCCTGAGTAACTAGTGAAAAGGCAAAATACATTGAATCCAAATGCGTCTAAGACGCACTTCGAGAATGGGATTTGTGCGAGCTTTTGTTTCGTTTCAAAAAGGGCTTCGTCAACGAATGCTCGAATGAACAATGACTTTCATACCTATCCATAGCTACGCCGTTCCACGTAGACCCGGAACATGACTCCAATCCAAGGCAGTGAAACTATTGATTCGGGCGATAAAACACGAATAATGGCAGAAAGACACAAAGACTCACGCATTGGAGGAAAATCACAAATAGTGTTAATCTTGAGGGCGACTAACCTTTGAACTGTCCCTCACAGATAAATCCATCAGCTCTAGATCCTCTGCAGCAAACCTCGTATGCGATGGAATTAGACTTGCATGTAACGTATAGTACAAAATGCTATGATACACAAGACATGTATGTAAGATTATACAGATGCCGTCTAGAAAAACGGAGAGCAGATAACAACAGTGGTAGTAGTTCAAAAACAAGCATCGGACGAAGATAGGCTACGTATCTCGGCGCAATGACTCTAGGCAATTTCGTGTAGACAACGCTTTCCTCATGGTCTCTACGGCGCCCAGATGAAAAGGCAGGGAGGATACAGTCTCCCACCTCGCAGATGATAGAACGGAAAGAGAATAGTAAGAGCTGGTAATATCGCGAAGGAGGCTTTGAGGAGAATCGGCTGCATCAGAAGTGGCGGTGGGATAGGCGCACCCCTCAGATTTCGCGGCATAGATCAAATGAATATTCACCATCCGCGGAAGCACAGAGGAGTCAGGAACGCAAATAAGGGTCGAGCTGCTCAAAGGAAGCAGGGGTTGATCATCCGCCAGTGAGTAATCATCATTCTCGATTGGAAGAGATACATCAACAAGATCGGAGGAGAGGCCAATGTCATCTAGAGTAGGCGGAATGCCGACTGGCAAACGATCCTTTTGACAAAGTTCGTACGTTGTTGCAGTAGTATCGACAAAGAATTGACTTTTGGATGAGACCTTCATCGAGTTTGGGACTGAGCGAGATAGGGAAGAGCCCCTTGAAGTTGGATGCTGATTGGTAATGCCAAGTGACTGTGTTTGCGACGCAGGGGTAAGAGTCCATGGAACTGAGTTTTCGACGTTCAAAATAGAGATATGCATGGGTATTTGGGAATTTGAATGTAACGCGGAGTATGAATGAGTGATCCACGCTAGGGGAATGTGAGATTGATTCTCGCCGGGAATCAACAACTTACCATCCAATTCGGCAACACTCATATTGCCTGACTTCGCAAACACGATCCTCCACTCTACCCTTGCTTTTTCTGCGAACTGCATGGCGAAGTTCCACACCTTGTTGACAGTATACAATTCATCCAAAACCATGGTAGCATCCATGCCGGGCATGTCATCCTTCCTTTCGTTATCCGAAGGTGTTCGTCGCTGCGTAGACCAGACACCCATGGCATGTGTTTCTCCTCGTTGATCTATACACGATGCGAGGATCCATCTCCCGCACGAGCTGATTCCATATCCAACATGAAGGAGGATATGTCTGTCTAGCACATCTAGAGCAGGTTCAGTTGAGCATGAGTAAGAAACCTTGGTTTCGCTCAGTGAGCGGGCCAACGTGAATGCTGGCACTTCGAAGTACTTTTTCTCCTTTTGTCCATATGTGAAAAACTTCCTTGACATCGCTCGTTCAGAGGGCATCAATATGCGATCATACACTGAGTGCAAAAAGGATCCAGAACGAAAGTCATGCAGTGACGAAGAGTGTACAGCAGCATTTAGAACATGGGGTTCTGGAACAAATTGGAAAAGGGGTTGTGCTTCGGAGTAGGATTTGAGAGTTTTATTGACAGCTGAAAAGACATGACAAAGGGTCTCGGAAGACAGGCTCATAACAGAAAGCGGCGTGAGGATGAAGAAAGCAGGACTGTCTTCTGGAGGAGGTAGGCTTGCGATGAACGAGGCTAAGTCAAATAAGATGAATAACTGCAGAACGTTGAGGCCATGCAAAACGGACCTAGGCTCTTTTGAAAAGAGGAATCGAATCGAAAAGACACAAGCCCGTCATTTTGGCAAAGATTGCTTTTCCCAGGAAGCATTTCTCCGAGATTCTTCGCCTATTACGAATAAACATTGCTTAGTGTATGCGGCTGATCATGATGAAATTTAGCAGTTACCTTGTAAAGCTCGCACATATTTCTCAGCCAAGACATAATTCGTTCACTACGCCAACCGTGAGCATTCCCGGTCCCGTCGTGTTGTTCTGCCTCAGTTTCATGGTATCTCTGCTCATATATGACGAACACCGTGATATTCTTCTTGCCACCCTTTGGCCCGAGACCAACTTTGTCCCAAAATCGAAGAGCAGAAGGCATGACATGAATGATTGCTTCCGATTTAGCAACAGATAGCAGGGGAGGAGATAAAGGGGACAGTATGGAAGAATGAGACGTCGTAGATATTGCAGAGAAAGCGGGTTGGATACTATGTGTAGACGAAGTCATTTTCGGGGTGAGTATTGGAGTGGGAGTGGGAGAGCAACCTATGAGGATGTCTTAACGCATTTAATCGAGTGAAAGAGGATAAACCAATATGATACCTTCGAACAAATCCCCTATGCTAAGTATATGGTCACCTAAAACCTTGGCCTCAGCAAGAAGGTCCTTGACGATTCGAATGTCACTTGGCCAAACACGATCCATAGACTTGTTCATGGACCAATTTGTTGTTTTTGATGTACCAATCTTACGGCTCGAAGACTCTGAGTGTAAAGCACTGTGTCCCGAATTCCCCATTAATTCGTCCATTGAGTTCCATGTGTCGGACCAGAGGAGATTTTCCACGCATTCTTGAGCAACGCTATTTACGGTAGCCTCCAGCATCCACGCTTTCTCCTCTTCTGAAATAAAGTCAGCATCAGCAGAAGGAGTCAGAGCTTGAGGCCAAGTTGTCCCAGGAGTGGTAGCAAAAGCAGGAGAAGCTGAATTTGACGTCCCAACCAAAGCCACAGGCGAGACTGGGGTCGGAACTACATCGAGCCAAGAAATTTACATGAGGATCGAAATCAAATGAAGAGATGAAGAGCGTACCTCCATGAGTAATTCCAACACCTCGATACAGATGATTCGGGATTTGAGGCAATTCATGGACTGACCCTTCAGATATGGTATTTCGAGATACGTCATCCCCTCCAGCCATGCTGGCTAGATGAACCCAGTGGAAACATGTTGATATCAGGCTCGGGCCAAGTGGAAGATACGCGGGAAGTGGTGTCGTTGGCCGCGATCGCTCCCGCCTACCATATTTCCTAGTCGTATAAACGTCATCTGGCTCTTCCAAAGTAGCCGCTACTGCTTCTTCTTCTTCTTCTTCCTCCTCTTCTTCAGATTCATCGTGGCTTTGAAAATCACTATCGTCGTTACTGTGTCTACCAGTATCATCTTCCCAGTCTTTCAACCACTTTGGTTGGATGTGCTTGTTGGAAGCACCTGCCCAATCATCTTTTTTTATTCTCTTCCTTGACTTCTGTTTGCAGCCGGCCAGCCTCCGTATCACCCCGATACGAGGATCCGTAGCACGATCGTAACGTGGACGCCAGCTTGCTCGAGACATCGCTTTGTGAGAGGATGAAGATGTTGACATATCAGTAAAACGAGTAGGTTGAGGAAGAGGAGCATCTGATGAAGATGTTAGAGATGGATGTTCGGTAGATGAAAGTACTGTCAGCGGTTCATCGCCATCTGATTCATCTACTGAAGAGTCTGTGATATCACTATCCACTGGAGGACTAGGCAGCCACCATTTTCCTTGGCCTACTTCGGTTACCTGATTCGCGCTCGGGGTTGAATACGGACGATGGTTCTTGTACAACCATCCACTGGACTTCCTCGATAACACAAACTTCCCTCCTGCGATTCGGTATTTACTATCTGCTTGATGGTGCGACTTGGCAAATGGGATAGGTGAGAACTTTTTGTCCTTGACAGGCGATGACGGTGCCGGTGGACTAGTACTAGCGGGCTTTCCAAGCGGTGTGCGCACAGAAGAATGGCGGATTGGGGAGGACAAGGTAGTTTGGTCTAGCTGAACATCGATATTCAGATAATCAGCTTCCTCAGGCGGAGAAGGTAAGCCAGGATCCATATCCACTTCAACATCGGCTGTGAGTGGAGTAAAGCCCGTTGGACCACCTGGAGTAAGCTGAGACATGGAGAATGGTGTAGGATGAGAGTGATATCCATAAGGTCCGGGAGTAGGGGTTGAAGCTAGAGGAAGAGGAGGTGCTAGACCTAGGCTACTGAAGAATGATGAAGAATCGTCGGAATTGAGGAACGCTAAAGGATCAGGACTCGGAGCTGTAGAATTGGAAGCATGAAGCACTGGTGGGGCAGAAGCAGATGACGGAGGGGGCATTATTAAGGGGTCCGATGATGGCCCTACTGTATGAGATACAGTGGAAGATTTGTTGTCGAAGAAGCTGAAATCGTCGTCCGTGAAATCAGCTTCGAAGTCCATTCCGATACCGAGGTTAGAGCCGGCACCACTTCCGCTCAGCTGTTGAGTGCTTGACACACTTGTCTGCGTTGGAGCAGTAACGGCGCGAGTCATGGGCGGGGCCATCGGCTGACCATATACATTTGCACTCTGGAAGGAATGAAAAGAAGAATCGGTTGATTGTGTACCCATGGCATACGCGCGAGCACCAGAGTCGCCTGTCCCAGAGTCCGTGAATTGTTTGAAAGTAGAAGTAGAGTTGGAACCAAGGTCAAACGTCGAGTCCATATTCCAGTCCATTCCGCCGTCGCCAAAATCATTCAAGTTATCAAAGTTAAACGTGCCACCCCCTCCAACACCAAACAAGGACATGTCCATATCGTCTGCGGTCATTCCGTTCCCTGTCATACTATTAACGCCACTCATGGTCCCTAACCCATCGAAATCCACACCATCGCCACCGAAGTAGCTCCAGCTCGGATCTGGATTGGCAGTTGAGACAGGTTGGATTTCTGGTTCTGAAGCTGGGATAGGAGTCGACTCGGTGGCTTCAAGCGGAGGACGAGTGCTTGAAATGGTATTTTCAGTGCCTGCGGCAGAAATATCGGTCTCTGCAAGTGGTCTTTGAGTACCACCACGAGAATTTTCGAGAGCCGATACATCCATGATTCCTTGAACGATTTCATTAACATCGGAATTTTCACCTAATTCCGAAGGTGAAATTCTACTGCTCCCTATATTTGTATCGTGCATCGAAGGCAGTCCTTGCGGTATCTGGGGGAATGCAGCAGTATCTTGATAAGGCGCAGGACTCATCGCAATTCCCGCGGCTGAAACTGAAGGAGGATTGGTCGGCGGAGAGGGGTAAAATAGTTGCGCGTCGGACCCAGAATGCATTGTGTGATTCGTCATTGTGGGAGGAATCGACGGAGGGATGGATATTGGTGGAACGGAACGAGAAACAGAGTTGGTGCTTGAGTTCACGGTGGTTGAAGCGCCGTTGTTGGAGATTGAGCTATAGGATACCATTCGACCCCGCTGCGCCTGAGCTTCCTTCAACCTTTCCCGTTCCTTCTCTCGTTCTCTCGCTACATATTCAACGTATGCAGAAACTTCTGCAGCTGTCTGGTGAAGCGTAGAAGTGGTTGAACCGGGTATGAGGACTGAGGTGGCGAAAGCTATGTAGAGTCAGAACAAGCTCGGATATATGAGGTAGTAGATACTCACGTGCAGTACTGGGGCCGCCAGGCGTCGTTACACTCACTGTACCAGGCGTCGGTACTCCTGGAGTGGGGATAGCAACTGGGGTGTTGACGGAAGAAGGGGATGCGAGGGCAGAGAGTCTTGACGCCGTGCTAACGACCCGATGCGCCCGTAATAGCATATCATTCGAATTGATTGAAAGGCTCGGGTTCCGGCGCGCTTCAGAACCTGTCGACACCTGTGAAGGGTTTCCCGCTATTAAGGAAGAGGCTAAGGTAGAAGAAGTAATATTGGAGAGTGGAAACGGCGTTCCAGGACCTGGAGCACCAGAACCTGCTGCTCCGACATGAACCACATTACCAGCGCCTTGTGAATACAGCGGAGAAGTATGTGCTTGTGGCAATTGGTTATGATTGACCCCAGAACCAAATACAAGTGGTGAATTTAGTGTTGGGAATGCATTCGCAGTTGCCGATGGAATTGGAGGACCAGGAGGGAACTGGTAAGCTGATCTCGGTCCGGTTAAAGGGGAGTTCAAGGCGCCATTTACAGGCGCTGAGGGCGTAACGGAAACTACCGCAGCCGGCACCGTAGGAGAGGGTTGAAGAGGCGCTGGTAGTGTTGGAAGAAGAGAAATATCCATTGGCGCTCGTACACCGGGAGGAATGGCCAACGCAAGTAGAGAAGGGTATATGACAGTCAAGCCCTTCCTGTCCGCGCTACCATCTATGTTGACCGGAATAAAAACGATCACGTAGTTGACCGGATTGCGTGCCTCTCCTCTGCCTTTGCCTTTGCCGTTCTTCTTGGGGTAGTTTGGACCCTCCCATCCGTCCACAGCGAGGCCACGAAGAACGTCCCGAAACTGAGCAGTCAAAGTAGATGTAGGGCCAGAATAATTCGCCATAAAATATGCTGGTGTACCGTAAGGTAATAGAGTCAAAGCGGTACCTGCAGTGGGTGTTTTTCCCAGAATGCAATAAGGAGTTCGAAGCACGGCAGGGTGCACAATAAGCCTAGGAGACGATTCCAAGGCGGGGACTATCTGGATGTGCACGTAAAGAAGCGTTCTCGTCTGTTCCCAACCAGACGTTACCCACTCATCCGAGTTGGGCTTTAGGATTGCATCCGCAACGATAAAACCATTCTTCAAGGCTGATGCCCATCGCTTTGGGTTTTGATCCTGGTCCGTGATGTTATGGTTGACACTGCGAATAAGGGCTGCACGGACCGCGTCACGGAAAGCATTCCACGGCCGACGCCACGGCCGCCTAGGCAGACATTTCGCAGCTGTGTAGACTGAGGGAAATTCAGGAGAGTTGCAGTTGGGGCATGGAGCATTTTGAAAAGAGCATTCTTCAGAACAAGGATAGAGACAACGGAGAATCATCGTCGATTCAAAGACTTTAACTAGCCTTTGATCCTGAAGTGGCTTTGAGTTATGGTTTCCTATGTAGAAAAGCCATAGTCGATGAATGTTCTGTGAGACAACTTGGACTGTCCAGAGTGTCGATTTCAATATTTCTGTATGATTGACTTCCTCTTCCTCCTCGACAATCTTTCTCCTGATATCCCAAACGACGGTGTGATTACCCTCGTACACCAGGTAATGGACTGTATCAGCGTGAAGTGGAAGTGAGGAGGCTAATATTGGGGTATTCAGAGAAAGAAATGCGGAAGTCATATTCTGCACATGTGTAAATCGTGATACTGAGATAGCCTGGAAGAAACGACAGGTTTAAATCAGCTTGACTCGATTTATTGATGCGATAAAAACGAAGAACGTACTGCGCTTCACATAGGAGAATTCAATGATGGAGACAGTGCCCTGGTGTGGCAAATGTTTCGAGAAAATAGATTGCTCGGCCTTTGTTATGATAGGGCAATGCTAAATCGAGGTTCTACGAGGCGGCGGGACGGAAACAAATGTAATTGCTCATTTCATGCACGTGCCTACTGTAGCAAACCTTTAGGCGCCGTAGCGTGTCTCTATCGGTTACGATGTCGCCAGCTCCTATGGCCCATCCTGAGCCATCCACTTCTACAGCATATACCACGAACAGCTACACTATATATCACACGCACTCTACTCTCACAAGCGTCTGGACCATAATAGCTCTTTCATTTATTGCCGTTGTCGTCAGTGGCGTATTCTGCTACTCAATTTATAGTTGCTACCAAACGGCTGCATACCAACGACACCTCGAGATTACTAAATCTATCCGTCAGCGTACAAGAGCTGAAAGCCGCGCTGAGAAAGACCTGGTTATGAATGACGACGAGCTGAACGATGAATACTCGGAAGCCAAGGTCGGGATATTTTTCACGATTCAAAAATCACCTTCTAATCGTGCTATATATGTACTATCACAGCGCTTGGCCCTCAACTCGGAACACAACAACTCTGTCACTAGCTTTCAGTCTTCCCCAAGAATGCCTGACATCAACTTGCCGCCTCTCGCTGTAACATACTCTACGCACACTACACCCTATATGATTCATGCCTCGCCCATCTCCCCTTTGCCCTGTACCCAATATGAGCCAGTCAAGCTATCTCCAGGTCCACCTGCACCTATGTTCTTTGATTCCAATAGTATTCCGTTCTATATAAACGAAATGCCTCGTTCACCTTTGATCAATTCCAAATTAGCTCCCGTAGCTGGCTCCTTCATCACTATTTCCAATGACCCTGCAGACATATCTTCACCTCTCGCCAGCGATACTTCGACGTCCAACACTACGGGATGTGCCAAAGTCACTGCGTTCTGTCCTCGTCCTCGATCGACATCGGCTCGCCTTTCGCGCACACGCGCAGGTTCTTTTGTAGACGAAAATTGCGACCCTTTCTCAGGGACTGCTTACTCAACTCCGTCAGTTATCTTCGCTGCAGGGAGTTTGAATCCTCCAGGCGAGCCCGTTGGAATGCTACATCCACAAAATCAAGATATCAAACAACCTCCCAAGACATCTGCAGGCAAAAGCCAGTCTACTAGTGCCAATCGAGCTCATGATGCACGAAGTGCTCGTCAAGAAACCAAGTCCAAACGCCCTCTTCAAGACATTCGTACGCGAAACAGATGTCCCGAGAAGGATGAACAGGTTAGGCTCATCAACGAAGGAAACTGAGTTTTATGTGATTGACTGGTGCAAACTGGAACCATTCTATTGTGATCACCCTTGTACAGAAGTTTCATGATCAGTGTTTATCTCATACAAGTGGGTCGCTCTGTATGTAAATTTCGACCTATGAATTCTTTTGAACCAGCCGCGATGCTTATGCTCATGATAACGAGCTCAGAACAAATATACGTTCTCCAGGCTACAGCGGCGCATATCGCCTGCCAAATCGGCAACGAATCATCATGATCCACGGTTCGACCCGCTGATTGAAACAATGTGCATTGCAGCTGTGAACGTGTCCTTCTTGTCGTCACTCCAGACAGTCCTCTCTCTATTCCTGGATCTCCAATATGAACGTGATGATCAAAGTTGACACTCCCAATGAAGTCTTCAAGAATATGCCGATTGGTCAAACGCCGTCTGCGTCCTAAAGTACGATGCGCTGCATGCCACAAATTAGACCCAAGCCAAGACGATATGAAGCTTCCAAGATGTGGAAGGGTATGCAGCTCTGCCATTCTGCTCGTGAACGTTCGAAGAGTTTATATCCGAAATTTGCAGTGTACAAACGTGTGCCATTGCTCTACCAATTTTCGTGCCCACGCCGTTCTTCGTTCGCCTGGATCCTCACGTCGTCATGGTCAAAATAGTGTCGAAAAGTGCATTGTTATGCGTATAATCTTCCAACATTGAGCCCAACTTCTTTATCATATTCCTATCAGGCCTCAAACCTCACTGTTGCGAAAACTTTGCAGACGATGTAGAGCTCGTCGAATCATCACGCTGTTCTTGGGTCAGGGTATGCTCCGTGAAATCTTAGAGGTATAATGCATCATTGTGCACGACCTCCTCAATCCGAATCGCCCAGTCGTCCAGTCTACCTTATTTTCTTCGGCTAGAGGAATAAAACCAGCTGACATCACCGTGGGTCAAGGCCCTTTTTTTCCGGCACGAGAATTTTGAGGGGCCTCTACCAGGAATGGTGCATGTTAACGCCATAACCCACCCCGAAGAATACCTCACCTCTGATTTTCTTGTATCTTAGCTTCTCTCGATCATGGCTTCAATCGGAATGCCTATAAGTACTCGAGCAAGGATAGAAACAAGGTGGTGTGTATATCTATATACAAAAAGCTCGAAGATCCAAAGAGCAAATCCCACCTTGGATTTCTTTGTTTTAATCAGCACATGTTGAGCTTCCGGATACTCGATATCGTTCCTTACTGCGGCTCTGATGATTTGGCTGCATGGGAACTCGAAGAGCTTGTTAGTTCTACCAATATCAATCCATTTGAACGTATGACATCATGGTTGTAGCATCTCGAATCTGGACGATACTTTGAACCGAATACTCACCTGATTGTACCATCCGATGCACTGAAGAAAATTTGAAATATGCCGCTGGTCGAAGAAAGCAGGGTGTGTAGCTCACGCTTCCGAGCCCCTATGGCTTGATGGGTCAATGAGATGATTGAGGATAGCGAACGAAGTGGAGAGGTCTCCTCGAACTTCATGACCATTGCAGAAAGATTGTTCTTCAATCTCAAGTTTCAAGTTGTCATTTACATTCCCCTCCGTATATTCCGACGACGAAGATACTCTTCACCATTACTTATGAATTAGTCTCCACATGCAACATCCATGGTGTTCAGCACACCCGGAATTACTATGACTTGAAAAAGAATACATATTATGCACTCAGAGTGCATGTCACTTTCTAAGCTGGTAATCTTAAGCCTAAATTATCCGGTAAAGCCAGACTAGGGTCGATTTGAGAGCCCAGATGTCCACCAAATCCAACGGCACCTTCCGAAGCTCTGAAAGCAGCTATACGGGCCTCCACCTCGGGTCGGAAGTTTTTCATAAGACCCTGAATGGGCCAAGCGGCAGCGTCACCAAGAGCGCAGATGGTTCGTCCTTCAACTTGCTTACTGTTAATGCAAGTCAGGCGCATGGAAACACAGTGTAAAGGGAAGCAACTTACGTGAGTTCTAGTAGCATGTCAATTTCCCGAACATGAGCGCGACCGGTGACCATGCGATTCATCATGTTCATCATCCAAGTTGTTCCTTCACGGCAAGGAGTGCATTGGCCGCACGACTCATGTTTGTAAAACTAATATTTTCGTTGATTGAGCATTCAGTCGGATACCAAAGCACTGGATAACACGTACCTGGGAGAATCTCGCAATGGCGGAGACAATGTCAGTGCTCTTGTCCATGACGATTACAGCACCAGTGCCGAGACCACTACCAGCGTCTTTCAGTGAATCATAGTCCATCAGAACCTCGCCGCTCTTTTGTTGATTCAGCACTGGAACAGAACAACCTCCGGGAATGATTCCAAGGAGATTATCCCAGCCTCCGATGACACCACCACAGTGCTTATCAATCAGCTCTCTGAGAGGAATAGACATTTCTTCCTCGACGACAGAAGGGTTATTGACGTGACCAGATATGCAAAAGAGCTTGGTTCCTTGGTTACGCTCCCGACCGAAGCTTGCGAACCATGCACCACCGCGACGACAGATAGTAGGAGCGACGGCGACAGTCTCGACGTTAGCCACAGTTGTGGGGCATCCAAAAAGACCGACATCAGCAGGGAAAGGGGGTTTCAGACGAGGTTTACCCTGCTTCCCCTCCAGACTCTCGATCAATGCAGTCTCTTCGCCACAAATGTAAGCTCCAGCTCCTCTGTGCAAATAGACATCGAAAGCGTAGCCAGTACCGCAAGCATTCGGACCAAGGAGACCGTCAGCATAAGCCTCGTTGATAGCTTGTTGAACGTGGGACGCTTCTTGATAAAACTCTCCTCGAATATAGATGTAGGCGGCATTGGCATTCATTCCTCTTCCGGCGACGAGACATCCTTCGACAAGTTTGTGAGGATCACCACGCATGATCTCTCGGTCTTTGCATGTGCCTGGTTCACCTTCATCCGCATTAACGACAAGATACCGCGGTCTGTTTCCTCAGATAATGAGGTCTAGAGCATATAGTCATTTCTCAAACATACCGTTTATCGTCCTGCCAATTTGGTTTATTCATAAAGCTCCACTTCAATCCTGATGGAAAACCAGCTCCTCCACGACCACGAAGACCAGAATCTTTGATAGTTTGAATAATCCATGTGTCTCCCTTATTGAGGATATCCTTTGTGCGATGCCAATCGCCTCTAGACTGTAGACAAAAAAGGAGCAAGTTAGCTCTAAATGAGTTTGGGATGTCTCCGGTGCAACGCACCTTTGCGCCTTTCAGTCCATGGTCATGTTTGCAGTACGCATTTGTAAATATACGATCCTGGTCTTTCAAACCCCCATAGCGACGAACGGGTGTGTCTGTTACGGTCGCAAACCTCCTAGACTGTTGTACTTTTATACGAAGAGGACGAGGAAGTCCTAGTAGAGGAAATTGAGTATAATTTCTGGAAGACTTTGCATATGAAGAGTAAGATATACCTCGAACGGATGCTTTGAACATCGTAGACCACGAACGTCGTTGAGATTCGGAACGAGCGCCCCAGAGTGACTGTCACGCGCGCACGGACTAGGTCACGCTCTCGCATCCAATCAAATCTTCCGTATTGGGTTCAGCTTTTTCTCAGCCAGATTCTTTCCAAGTGATTCTCATTTTGGCACGCCAACGTTGTTCACTTGTTGCGAGTCCCAATTTCAGCCATCTATTTGGATCATCTCAAGCCAGCTCAAGGGTAGGTATAGATACCAGGTTAACCTAGAGGATCTCCGAAGGTTGTGCCATCAGTCCTGTTCCGATGCGTATCCGCAGGTCTCGGGAGGAATGGCGAATTCGAGTTGCCTGGAACCTGCGTACCAGCACCTAAAAAGGACCAACAGCAGAACCTTCGGAGATCTTCTAGGCGCTCGATGGTAATATCAAACGACCACTATCACCACCTATCCGCGCGGGACCTTAAGGTAAACGAGATCTCCGTACTCCGTCTATGTCTGAGGTGAATACAGAACATTCGATGCTGACGATCTCTGAAACGCAATCATCTACTCATCCTGATCCTTGAACTATTTTTTTTTTCAAATGGACATTTCAATGAACCTCTGCGGGAACGCGCAGGCTGTCGACAAACTTCCTTGACTCGAGCCTATGCGAATGAGCAGGCCCAGGCCAGTGTAGGTACTCCTTCCCGCAGGTACTACTTTTCTCCCGCTGCATTTCTCGCATCATTGTTTTTTTTTTGTTCCGCCTTGCCAGACAGAAAGATTCTCAGGTCTCCAGCGCGGCTTGAACATCCTCGCACTGGACCTCGACCTGGTACAAAGGCTTACACTGGGCCTGTGTCATCTCGTCCCCAAAAACTGACATGACATTGAGAGCTGCATACATGGGGATAAACACATCAGACTCATGCGGACCGTTCCCTCACCTTTGTAGAAAATCATTATCGTCACCCCGTGCGGCGTTCAATTGCGCGAGCGGTTCATGGTTAAACCTGTTAACATAGGAAATACGGTGATGATAAATCCGACTGCGTACAGGCTATCTCCATCTCGCTGTTTGGGAGCCATACGTTGGCCTCTGAATATGTCTTTGTATATTAAATACTACAGTATTAATAAGAATATCTTTTGAATACACGTGAAGGCAACACAAAAAACTGGGTAGAATACATCGGAGACTCATGCTCTCCAACCTATCCTTTCAAATACCTGTATAAGTTACACACATTAAACGGAATCGGATCCACATCCGAAAAGGTCAAAGCTGGTTTTATTGAGTGGGCTTGCAATTGAACAACCATGATTCCATTTGCTCTTCTGTGATGCCTCTGAGCTCAATCTCTGTTACGTGGATCTGGAGGCGCTCCGATTGATATTTCTCAGGTGCATGTGCATTGGGCCACCATATGGATTTTGATGTATATACTATTTAACGCGGTCGTATACGGGAGCTATATTCTATCCATCGGCGGTTGGTCGCTTTCAAAATGATTTTCAAAATTGAATTCATCGAGTTCAGAAACGGGAAACATCGAGTTGTATTGAAACCGCGTGTTATTTTGAAAATTTTACAATGGAAATACAACAACATCAAGAGAAAGA
Organism: Lentinula boryana; assembly: GCA_027886635.1. NCBI lineage: Eukaryota > Fungi > Basidiomycota > Agaricomycetes > Agaricales > Omphalotaceae > Lentinula > Lentinula boryana. The sequence continues at coordinate 22,676 of MU790681.1, forward strand.
TTGTAGATAATATAGTATGCTAATTTCCAGAGATTGTGAATTCTAAGTCGATGAAGAGTAACGATCAATTTAATAACAAACAGCGTTCACAAGTTCCATCTTTGCAGGGGGCTTGGATGCTTCAATCTCCTGTACCAGGGAAACGATCTAGAAATCGTTCAGTATCGATCGATAATGCGTAAACACAGACAGATGAAACTCACCGTCCCAGCACATCCGAAGGACAAGGAAAATCCTGATCCACCCTGTCCGTATGTATGGACAATGCGACTGTAAGATCCATCTTTTCTGGTTGCAGTTTCCCGCTCCACGCGAACGTTGGAACCACGGAAAGGACGCAGGCCTTGAAGAAGGTCGGTTTCGTCATCATATTCAGCATTTTCAAGACCAGGGACGAAGGCGTTGCAGCGCTCGCGCATGCGTTTGATGACCGGGGTGTCGACAGTCAAATTGAGATTCCACTCATGAGGTTCCGTGATTCCTAGAATTTGTGAATGCTTGAGAAGATAGTTCATCATGGGGAGATTGTTGACTTACCACCCAAGATCAAGATGTTGTCGTTTCGAGGTACAATGAATACCATATCCTCATCAGTTCCGTAGGTCTCGTCGTGGGTTACCGCAAGAGCTTCGGTAAGCTTAGGGAACTTAGTACCGTCGTTCTTCACTCGAATGATTGCTCCTCGAAGAGGATAAACAGTCTTGTCGCCAGCCAGTTCCAATGCCGAGAGACCCGTGGCATTGATCATCGCGTAGGCGTCGAATCGAGAGAGAAGTTCTTCTTCCTGGTCAAGCAGACTTCCTTTGATGCGCTCGGTCACGAAGGTAGCGCCTTTGCAGCTCAACACGAAATGCAACCACATCATGTAGACATCGGTATCGACGGCTGGAGACATCAGTTGATAGGCATCCTTCATCCCAGCCTTCTGATCGATGGAATGATGTTGGATGAGGTCTGCGCTACGCTTAAGTCCTTTGATCTAAAGCGCGTACGAATGTCAAATCGTAGCTAATGCGACCAACCGTAAGAAAGAAATGCTTACAGTGTGTGACAAGCTACAGATCTCCTCCCATTTCTCAAGCTGATCTGGGCGGGCTTCGAGAGGAGTATCAAAGAAGAAGTTGGCTACCCTCATTCGCACGCCGTGGTCGATACCATCAGTTTCGCCTAATTTTGTTACAATTTCTTCGAAGATTTTGTAGGAAGTCATTGCCCATCCCTTGGAGTGACACAGAGAAATTGCCTATCCGGAGGATTCAGTTTTGTCGTTGAAGAAGTAGTTCATAGCTACCTACATCTGTGTGCTTGCCACAGACAGCCGGGGGATATTCCCATCTGATCCAAGAGCATCAGCAATAAGATACCGCTGTATATTATCGTAAACTTACAAAGCACCAGCGATCTGGGAGGTGATACGATTTTTACGATCGGCCCAGCGGTCGGAGAGGATGGTCACATCGTAGCCTTGGTCTAACAGAGCCCAAGCCGACTACAACAATTATCAACTATAAAGATCAAGCTTGACGATGAAAAAAGCGCCTACGGTCATCCCGCTAACACCACCACCAATAACAAGGATGCGCTTGTTCTTTGGTGGAGCAGGGCTAGGAGTACCAATGCGAAGTTGAAGCTCGTTGTTGGCGAGTTCCAAGTAGAAGTTAGGTGTGAATGCTTTGGCGAACATGTTGGAAACTGTGTAGTGTATGAGCAAACGAGTACTGGTGGTAACCGAGGGGAGGACTGACTGGCAATGAAAAAAAGGCCTGGCTTTTATACTGTAAGAACGAGCATGTTAAAATGGTGGGTAATGGAGGAGAAATACGAAAAGCAGGAACTGACCATTCACCAATACATAGACCATATTGCACCAAAAAAATTCATAACATCTCTGTCAGGTTGATTGCCTGGAACGTTCTCAACTCTGGGATTCCCCAAAAGGTAGGAGCATAGGTTTCATCCGTGTCAATTTAGGATACACCCTTCCATCGACCGCGGGTCTTGTTACAACGCCAACCATTAACCGGAGTATGCAGGACCTGATCCGTGCAAGAGCAGATGGTCAAATCAGAAACTGCCGTTCCAGAGGGGAAACCATACAATGTCCAAATAAATGTTTTTCAATAGTCTAAATTGTAGATCAATTCCGAGCTAACTGGCGTTGATCGTCGAATTGGCATCTGCTGCGTTTTAACTCAATCATTGTATCAGACGACAAGAGCCGGCGTTGAAAAACGGTAGCATTCAATGGCTGTCTGTGTCAGCGAACGACTCCCTTTTCTTCGGAATCCAAAGAAAAGTCAGTTGACCACATCAACGAAGATGGCACAGAACAGACAGACGTACACGGGCAGTGGTTCCGCTGCCAACAAACAAAGCGGAAAGAGTTATGTACATGCTGTGAATTGCGGCTACGACCGGTGGTCCATGTTCATAAGCTACATTGAGAAGTGCGCATTACCTCTTGTGAAGACGAGGAAAGCTAAAGGCTCATTGTAAAAAAGCACAGACCGATTTTTCAACGCTTCGTGTTCCACGAGGTTGAAATTAAAAAACATGAGCAACCCATCGACATCTTCCGCGACGGTTATTTGAGTCTTTATGTAATCAAAGTGGGTACCGCGTGAAACTGGGAAAAAAAAACGCCAGAATTCTACGCCATTCATTTCAAGGCTATCACGTGATAGTCGGGCCAAAAGACCGACCCTCTAGACCTGCCCGTTGAACAACGCTCCCCATTACTCATTCCAGACCAACATCTCCGCACGCTCGAACGATTGCGGCACTATATTTGTACCATCTGATTTATTCGCTCAACGCCTAAGAATATCTTCTACAGACCTCCGACCACTTCCGTTCTGTGATTTACATTCGAGTCTCGACTTCCCGTATGTGCGGCCCGGGCCGTCTGTCAACTCTCGAGGCCAGGCCTCTCATTATCCTAGCCCGCTGCTGTCATTTCGGGAGACTGTGACTGGACTTTGCCCTGACTCGGTGAATTCGCGCTGGTACGCAATTACTCATCATCAAGTCGAACATTCTTGTAGTGCGCACTCTAAAGGTGATCAAAATGAATGAATACTGAATGCATATACTCTGTGTATTGCACCAACCGAGTCTGCTATTCTTACCTTATAAATATCCACTTTGCATTGTTTTCGAGAATGGCGTTATGTAAACGTATCTGATAAGTACGTCGACGAAATTTCAATGAACATTCAATTACAGACTATTGTGCAAACTCTGGAGCGGAAACACGCAACGGCGGAGTTCTGCTGGGGCACTGTTCGAGAAATAAAAGCTGGATTGGACGAAGGTCGTCGATGACCAGTCTCGGAACTTCGTTCATCCTATAACGTGAACCCCTTCATGGTGAAATCCACTCATCGCGGATAAAATTTAATTTTCCATTGTCCCGCACATGAACAGTACTTAAGAGGATAGCTTGGGTTTAGCATATGACCTGGCTTATTACCTGTAGCATTACATCGGCAGGCATTGAATTTTACATCGAACGACAATGAGTCCCTGCCGCTTTGCAAAAAAGAACTTTGAGAACTCCTTAATTCCGATGTACTACGGAACATAAAAGTTTTCAAGTAATGAGCCAGATCGAACTCGTTTACCGTTGGTAGGAATTTTTATTTTTGAGGAATAGTATTTTTGAGGAATAGTAGCAAGTTCGATTATCGATGAGTTCAATGTATACGTATAATAGGGGGTAATTCGAGCCCATGTGGGAGTTTTTGAATTGATGTCTGTTCCAATTCTGCCAAGCAGGGGCTTGCCTGGGCTTGCTACTTGGATGTAGTCAACCACGTCTTTGATGGACATTCTGCCCCAAAAAGTCAGAAAGGCCTGATTCGAACTGCAGGCCAGCACCCCAATCATCAGCCGTCTTTTAGCGGGTATCAACTGCGAATGTAACCAACTGAAGGGAACATCCATCTGAGATGAGATGAAGTCTGAGAACCATACTATTGATAGTTCGTGCTAAAAACGACCATCCCTGCTTCTAAATGGGGTGGAATTTGAGAACTTTGAGTGCGATGAACATCGAATGCAATTGATGTGTGATTATGATTTTTTTTTCGCCTTGAGCGCTGTATTTCTACGTATATATGCGGCAACAGTGGCGAGGATAACCATATGTGTCCGACTTGGAAGGTTGCAGTAAATACTTACAACATTTTCAACGAAATATTTCAGATACAAGCAGAAAAGCACCAGTAAAAATAGTCGAACAATCGATCATCCGGCTTCTCAAATTTCCCGGGACATGGCTGCAAACTCATTCACTACTTTAAGGGGGAAGTTGAAAGTCGCGACAGAGGCTGACAGAGGCCATTACCAAAAATATAGATGAGGCATTTTTACGTCGTTGAGGGACCGATTTGAATTGGGAACGAGGATAATTTTACACGAATCCTGTGTAACGCTGATCTCGATTCTAACGAGAACGATATAATCATTTTTTTTCCTGCTACAAGTAGCATAAAGAAGTCAATGAACCTTTGCAACAGACCCATTGAGACTTGTAGAATCTCAGCTTGAAGGAAGTAAGAAAATAATATGAAGACCAAATGGGGGGTTAGATGTAATAGAGAAGACTGGAACTACTTACGATATTGAGCCATTGAGGAGGGGCGTATTATTATTTTTTTGCGAGGCAGGTTCTCCTAGATTCTGGAAAGATCAGTAGGAACTGCGAGCGCCAAATTTGAGGCCGTAGGATTACCTTACCATCTCCGACCCATGAGAAACTACGCGCACAAGTATGGGCATGACATAGAGTCTGACAGTTCGAATGATTGAAACTAGGTCGTAGTACGAAGACCCCTGATGTCTGCCGAGCGAGGTATACAAACCAACGACGGTCTCGTTGATGTCGACATCTTGCATTATCGAAGGCAAAATGGCGACAATTTGTTCTACATGCGGTGAGGAATTGGTCAAGAAAAAAAAATTAATGAAAACAAATCAATCCCCTTGAAGGATTTTTGGGTACACCGTGACGTACCTCTTTGATTTTCATGATTGGTGATCCAATATTGAGTGCGCATTCCACAAAATGAGACCACAAACTTCATAGCGTGTTGGGCAGGCTGAAAGAATACCGTTTTATTAGATCTGACCCGATTTTCTTCGTGTCAGCTTGTAGCTTCTCAGGGTGAGGTTTTCAAACGTTCGTCTCAGGTGGTCTCTTGTCTATGTCCGTGATAGAAATTGAGGCACCTGAGCGCGAACGGTTCTGATTAGATGGCTGACCTGGGCGAGGCCCAAATTTGGTTTTCTTAAACCTTGAATGACTCGGAACTAAAAATGTACTGAGGTGAATTTAGATTGAGTATTTTAGATTCCTTGGATACAGCATACCAAGCACGATATAAACGGGAGAAGACGTGCGCTTCTGAGTATCGGAGCCTGCTTTCAATTGGTCGGTGGTCGTGTTTCGCCCGGATATTTTGGAGAGCGATGCACGGAATTTTGGTGTTCCAGCTCCGGGGCCAGTCGGAACAGTTAGGAACGGAGTATTACTATATATGGTAGTCGAGCAGTCAGCTGCGCCACCACCCATCCGGACCAATCGCGACGATGGGGTAAAGCTCTGTTCAGGCTGGCAAAAATTCTTCCTCAACTATACCCATCATGATATGATCAACCCATTCTCCTTTGGACCACATTGCTGCGCGCTTTCTCCCTTCTTCAACAAAGCCACTGGAAATTTAGTTTAATTTCCTCATGTTCCACAGAGGCGCAACCCAACACGCACACTTTCCTGTACACAGCGACAGCTCTATCATTTGTAGCGGTCACCGTCAATGAAATGCGATGCAGGTTCAGCCCTCTAAAACCGTAACCAATCAGCCACCGCGAGGCTTCTGTTCCAAAGCCCTGTCCCCACTCAGAGGCGATTATTCCAATCGTGAATTCCGCGTCCCGGTTCTTTGTCACTGATATCTTCAACGCTATAAAACCTAGGAACTTCGAGCTCTCTTTTCCTTCAATGATAGCGAAGAACAAACAGCTTTTTGCCCATCCAGCCCATCCTTCGATGAAGTTGTCTCCGCGAGGGACTGTATAGTCAACCCCACCGTTCTCCTGGAATTCGTAATTGTTGAACATTTCCAGAGCGAGCGATAGATCAGATTGCCGCAATTCTCGTAGACGCAATCTCTCCGTTTCGAACATAGCGATTGGGTGGGTACTATGGAGGTACTGAAGGACACTGATGTACAATATATCAGTGCGTGTGATTACTCTATAACATGACTGTCCTCATGATGCCAAGTTCGTAGCTTGGACACGAACAGTGGTCACCATCGCAATTCTCGCTATCTGTCTATGTCTATATAAAGACATAGTGCAGGCATACTGTTTCACACCGGCATCCATCACGCCAGATTTATAGCAAACATATAACTATGTACAATCCGCTGACAGGGAGTCGACAACTCCGTACAGCCAGAGCTCATCGTTCCTGGTAACCAAATTCCACCTATTTCAACTTTCCATAGCTTGGTTCCACCGTTGCTGAGCCCTGACGCAGATTTAGAAGAAGACGGGCTGTTTGTTTCTGTCTGCATATCTTTACTTCAATGTCGGCTACCTTATCTGCTAATTCTTGAAGAAAGTTTCGCTTTCTCATCGAAACCCCACAACAACGCCACATACCCCTGCGAATTCAATCAACAAGAGCATGTCTGGCATCTTGAGTTCCAGTATTCTTCCTGCTATCGCCGGGGTATTGTACCTCGTGAACATGGTTATATTGTGATCAGTGGCTCTTGTTCACGTAAGACTTGACTTAGTCCACGAAGGTTATTTATTTGACGTTTTCACCTTTCACTGTTATCTTCCACCTCAGCGAAAGCGCCGCGCCGCTCAACACAATGTCCACTGGTCCCGCTCCACTAGCAGCTGAAGAGATCCTGCAACTCAAAATTATCGTCACAGATGTTTTGTGTGAAGCCTTGTTTCTCGGTGTGCCACGCCGTTGATAGAAATGAATTATTGAATTGATACACCCCATCTCCAGGCGTCCAGGCTGTAGTGACGATTATTGGGGTATACGTTCTCTGGTGCGTCCAATCGGAATTCAGATTCAGCGCCTGACTGGCATTCATATTATGATACACTTTCTAGGTCCCGGGGTTTGCGACGATCGTTTTGGAATCAATTTCTTGTCGCCATCGTGGCCTTTTTATTTGCCCTCTCGGCGTGCTCTTTGTCCTTGACCATCTGGGACTACATGGCCGTATTCGATGAGCTCGGCGGCACCTTCGATGCGACAGAGATATCCAATGATGTAATGATTAGTACAATGGTATTCCAACGACTTGCGGTGAGTTTGGATGACTCTAGTTTTACTTCATGTTCATTGATTTTTCAAAGTACTTTATCAGCGACTCGATTGTCGTATGGAGGGCATGGCTATTGTGGGATCGGAACCTGTTTGTGAGGATGTTACTCGTAGTTTGTCTTTTGGGAACCATTGGTATGTGATTTCAGGTGCACAGTCAGACTTAATCGCTTATATTTTCGATTTCAAAGCTGCAACTTTCATTCAAGGGGCATTAGCCGTGGATCAACAAGTTAGACAAACCGGTGGAGTCGCCCAGGGTTCCGGAGTAAGAACATTGATGTTTACTCTTCCTCTGTTGATCACCAATCTGGTTTCTACTCTACTCATCGGGTTCAAAATTTGGTGAGAACATTACCTGAACACTTCCGTACGCATATGAATAATCGTGCACTAATCTTCACATAGGGAATATCGCCGCGACATCATGAGCCAATTATCTAACTCCAGAACCCGCGTATTTAACATCCTTCTCATTCTTCTGGAAAGCAGTGCTCTATACTGCATATTTTGGGTAAGACAACGGTTCTACGCGCACACTTTAGCTCATGACCTGTCAGATCCTCGCTCTATTGGGGACACTCGGAACTGTTTTTTCGCCTGTGGCAACAGCAGCAATCATGGGCAGTATGCCTTATGTGACCGTAAGCGTCGACAGCTTGACTGACATATCATTCTCACTTATTCCGGCCTTCACAGTCAATATATCCCATCCTTGTTCTCATCCTAGTCACACTCGATAAGAATAATCATGGATCAACCATACTGACTGCAAACACAACTATGCGTTTCAACAGCCCGGGTACGATTGCTTCCACCACCGTTAACGGTTCGGGAACCCATGTTCCCCAGTCTACCTTGCCCACACAGAAAAAGAATCATACTGAGGACTACTCTTCCTCGTCCTCGGAAAAAATCTGATGAGACCCTTCCTCCATTTTCTTTCGCTGTCCGCGTCCTAGATGGTAATTAATCGGTGATCCATCTATGTACGCGTTTGTGTACAATTACGATCATCTGTGGTATGTCAATAACATTCTACGAACTATCATCAATAATAGATCCCCCTAACATACAAGACTATGTGCGGATAGATAAATATGAATCTTTCACGATCCAGATGAGCTAACGTGATTGAGGAACCATTCGGCCGTTAGTCCTTGGCTGTGTGTTATTTAAGTCGCTACAACTGCAAAGGCAGTACGAAGCGCACACTTTCCTCTCTACTTCTGGCGACAGTCACTTGAAGTCTTCCAATGACAACGGACACAGAAGATTATACAGAGAATCTTCCTCTTTTTTCATCCCCAGTTGAGGAATTCAAAGAACTTGAGGACTTGGATGTGGTCAAGTTCAAGGGACGTAACCGTAATGGATCTATAGGCGAAACTTTACTTAGACCCAGAACTGCCCGCTACTACATCTGTATCATCATCATTCAAGCAATTTTCAATCTGTTCGTGTTGGGACGATACTGGAATGACTCAAGAATACAATGCTCTCCTCTTGGATCTCCTCTGCGTCTGGTTTATTGTCAGTTCATTCGAATCGAGTTGTGTATGGACAAATCTGACATTTTGAATCTCAGCCCCTGCTCAAGAAGCCATTGAATACAACCTTCTCAAATTCGCATTTGGTTTCGGAGATGATATAACCCCATACCAAGGCGTTCCATCTCCTCAAGTCGATGCAGCGTGGTCGGCATTGTACCCTTGTGCGTTCTCGTTTGATAAGTGATATTGCTAGAGCTACTGGAGTAACGTAGGACCTTAGATCCTGCAGCTGCTGTGCCCAAATCCGAAGCTGCCAAGATGGCCAACAAAACATCACCGATTCCAGGAGATGAAATCAACTACATGGTAGTACGTCAAAATCAATTATGTATGGCCAATGAGTGACTAGACCGATGACGATGAGAAACAGATCCCAGAAGTTTTCCATACCTTGCACTGTCTGGTACGATAATATTAATATCATATACTAGTTAATTTTTCCATGAACTCACTTTTTTTTTGGATAGAACACGTTCCGCAAAGCTCTACATCCGGAGTATTATAACTTCACTGCATCTGAGCTAGACAAGCTACTTTTCAGAGAAAAGCATATGGATCATTGCATAGATGCTATCCGGCAGTGAGTCCGAGAACCTTCCTTATGGCTTGAATAGTCTGGCTCATTGTAGGTCAGGTCTCTCATGTGCTCTGGTGATGTGACCCCCCTCGTTTGGGCATGGGACGAGAAGAGAAACATGACCTTGGGGAGGACGGACATTGTTCATGAGTGCCGTAACTTCAGTAAGATACAAGAATGGGCAGAAGTCCATCGTATGAAGGGGGTGTTTAATGAGTCTGTTCATGTTGAGAACGATTTGGAGATTCCAATATTATACTGATTATTGGCATTGTCAGCCTTTTTATTGCGTATTGCGGCGCCTGCATGCGAGTTGTTCCACTGTCCTGTTACTATTTTTGTTCTTGAAATTAAATAGCCCTAACCCTGGTACTTACCTTCCTTTCCTTAGTGGTGTTCTCAATTTTTGTTTTGTTTCAATGCCCACTGACATGAAGTTCAGAAATGAATTTAGCATTCGTTACCTTTCAGCACAGACTGCACAGTGTTCGGGTGGAAAGGTGCGTATATGCGATTACCAGTTGCAATCTCCTCGAGCTTGTTTTATCGTGACAGCCTGTTCCCAAATAATTTCTCCCTCCTTAGTGATGATAGAGGACTCAGCTATGAGCCTCAGTGATTTGCAGAAACTGGCTGCTGCATCTTCGACTAGCTTTTCTTAGCAAGAGGTGGCCCCTTCCGGTCGGAACAAAAACCATTGGTCTGCGCACCGTGCGCGTTCAAGTATAGGGATCTTGTCCGAGCTATCGCTGTACAAATGTAAGTTTCGTGAGTTATGATTAACCCTGACAATTCTTCCCGTTTACTTGTATTTGAAAAATCTTATCAACTCCTCATTCCGTTGAACCCTCTTATCTCACGATAGTCAAGTTGCATCTCTTTCGGAACGTTCATCGTTCGTGACATTATTCACGGGGAAAGGGCTACAAACCTACTGTCATGGCTGCGATATCTGCTAATGTAGGCCAGAGGTATGTGGCTTCCTTTTTGATCTTACTTATTGCGCTAAAATATATTTGAAGAACTACCCCAGAGGCAAGCATTTTCACAACGTATCTCCTTGTACATATTACACAAGTGTATCCCCCAGCTTTTGGGGATGTTTTTCAATTATGGGCTCATGGGTTCGCTCTCAGTTCAAGTTTGTACGTGGGTCGTTCCGCTTCCATGGGCCTTTTTCTAAACTCTTCTGCACAGACAACTATTATGTCCAATTTCCAAACGACCGTTCAATCACCAGACTCACCGTTTGCGTTCTCTTCATCCTGGAGCTTTCACAAACGATTATCATGAGCTATTTTGCGTATGTTGAACTTTGAGACCTTACCTCGATTCTCAGCGCTGATCTACCCTGACTTCACTAGCTACACTATTTTTGGATCTGGATACGGTAATTTGATAGTCTTCGACTCTAGCGCGATTGAGTGGATACCTGTTTGCATTTTGGGCTCATTGGTTGCGGGTATAGTACAACTCACGTATGCACAACGTGTCCACGTCGGTTCGCAGTCTATGATTTTGACCGGCATGGTCGTTTTCGTATGTTGCTTTGATCTCATTACTGCGGTTCGTTGGATTGATATATCATTCCAGCTAGCTTTGCTTCAAACGTCTTCTGGTATTGCACAAGGAGTGATAAGCAAGATTGTGAAAGACAGGTCTGATTTAGCTGCGAAACCTGTTTGTGTCACGGTATATATTGGATCAACAGTCAAATTTCCTTTATCAAACTAAACTAAAATTGCTGTTAGATATGGCTGCTCAGCAGTGCTGTTTGTGATACACTAATAGCAGGAATCATGGCTTACAATGTACTAAGGCTTCGTATTCTCGCAAGTCGATATCACTGAAGATGATTGCATATATAGCTCAAGAAGAAATTGGCTCTTTCTGTAAAAACCAATGCTGTGATTACGAGACTAGTACGCTTTACCGTAGGAACCGGAGCCATCACAGGTGAGTCCTACACCAATGATCGTTTTATACCCAGTCTCAGTCGTCTTTCTGCCATTGTAGCTCTCACTGCGACCATTCAAATAATTGTGTTTTTGACTTGGAAAGCTGAAAACTACTTCGAAACACCCAGCTGGACACTAGGAAAACTATACAGTAACAGTCTCATGGTGTATTATTATCTCCTTACTCTCCAAATTTGTGTTACTCCTGAGCTGATTTTCACTTGTTCCAATTAGGTTCTGTTAAATGTCCGAAGTTACAGACGAGATGCACCTGCGACTGCGTCAGAAATCTACATGAGTGGGATAAGGGATAGTGAACGATACAGAAATTCTCTCACAAGGCTCTCCGGATCGGTAGCACCCATGCAACTTTCAGACAAATCAAACTCACAAGTAGAACTCCCAGTGGCGTCGTCGATATCATGAATATCAGGACGCGACAGCGTTGCAGGGCGTTTCCCGGCAAGTAACTATTAATGAATTGTACTACAGTTCCTCTTCCATCCCCGTATGATATATGTTGAAGCTACTGGTCCATACGAGCAAGTTCAACCACAATGAGAATCCTATGCAGACACAGCGCTGCCATTCGCCGTCCCATTACTAATCTCTGCCTCAAGCTTCTGCCACTTGGGTTCATTCCAAGGCCCCGCATCGCTTAATGAGCATCCTTTCTCACACTGACAAGTCCCACCGAATTCTTTGGGCAAGTTCTCCTGCGTTATTTGCGCCAAAAGCTTGTCCTTGTAATTGGCCCCAATGATGTCAATCTTTGAAACCGTCACCTCGTCCAGCCACGGCTTAATTATTGTCCAGACACCATTGAACAACCAAGGGGCATTGATAATATAAAACTTCCCCATGCATTCAGGATATCGGTCTTGTCCGATGCTGGACGCCGCCATGACATAGTCTTTGACGCGGTAGAAATTTGTCAAGGAGACGTTCTTGAGATCGAGGATCGTGCACGACGTTTCGACGGGATGCCCGACGGCAGCAGAGCATGCGGGAAGACGTGAAGTGATGAACTTTTCGTATTCATACACAAGTCGCTTTAATAGACGATCCTGGGTGGTGCATGCGTAAAGAGCGTTGAAATCAAGCCTGCCTAGTCGCTCGATATAGACAGGACGCCCATCCTGTATTGGATTCAACGCTGTATTCCATCAAAGGCGATATTGAAGCATACCTTGTCCATCTTGTGGTAGAACTGTGGGTAGTATCTGTCTACCTGCTCTTTCTCGTGAAAATCGAAGTTTCTACAGCGGTATCACTGTCAGTACATGGGTCCTGACTCCATCGCCAGTGGTACTCACTTGACAATATCATCAACACCGAAGTCTTTCCTCCATTTCTCGCATTCAAGAAGCATCTTTTTAGCTAAAGCGACGTCGAATTTTCGTGCACGGAGGAATCTTCACAGCAGCGGGACTTTAGCGACTGAGGAAAGAAATTAACGATTGACTAACCGTAAAAGCGTGGCATCATCCATCCTTTCCTCGACAAAGACTCCCTCCTCTTGCAGCTCCTTCTTGAGTTTCTCGAGCGCATGTTGTTGAGGGATCGTTAAATTTCCGAGGCGGCCAGGTAGAGGTTTGTAGTTGGGGTCGGTGATTCCCTCAGGGAGTGCGCTAGCACTCGCTTGCGTCGGAATACCTGAGCTGGACATCTATGAAGATATATAAATGAAGAATGCACACTAAAGGAACTGAGCGAGTGCAGATTTTCGAAATGGTTATGACGATGAATGAATAAAAAGTGGTTGGCCACCGGCATGGAAACCCCTTATACGGTTAAGAGCGCCCGGATTCCCGGTCCCTAGATAAGGACCGGTTGTTCCTATACACTCCTTCACCAAGAATTATCAGGAACGATCAACTCCCTGTGGAATATCATAACAACTCTCAAGTTCGCGACTCATTCGAATTAGCTCGCCGTACATTCTAAGTAGTATTATCATTTATGCGAATACCTGCCTAGACAACTCCGACGAATGTGTTGAAATTGTAGTAGTCACAGTTTGTTGTGTTGATAGCTTTCGACCCAGTCCCGCTCTTCACAGTCTGTCCATCTCTCATGATTTCAATCACAGGCTTCTGACCATCCATTTTAGAGAAAGGCACCGATCCAATTGCTACTCCTTTGCCAGCATTATAGGTCGTAGTGCTCTCCCCGATAGTAAGGGAGATGTTGGCTGCGGATTTCAGTATCGAAAACGCGAAAACGGCGTCTTCAGGAAATTGTGAGTTTCTGGGAAGTGCACCTTGACTGCAAGTGATAGATTTCGGATAGACGCGGTACCAGTAGATAACCTTGTCTTCCTACCATTGACAATAGAGAACATTGAGCCTGCTGACATCTCCAAAGAAAGGTCGCAACATACTTCGATGACTGGCGCAGTCCCATTTTTGAACCAGGAAATATAATACTCGGCCATTGTCCTCCATCCTGAATGGTCGAACCCGTCAACGTATAAGGGTGCCAAGTCTCCGAGATTTACTACAGGATTTATATCGCTGATGTAGTGACTTTCGCCTTGAAAAATTAGCTAAACCCAAATATCCGTGCAGTCACATAACAAAAAACAAACCGTAATCGTTCCAAGTCACGATTTCTACAATATCAGGTTGGACGTCGTGTATTGCTTGTTGCCATCGGTAATCCCATAGTGTATCACATTGCTCTACCCAGTCTTGACCATCACCAAGCTCTTTAAACTGCCAAGGGGAAACGGCTGATGAAGTATAGTCCCCTTCAAAAAATGAATAATCAAGTGAGAGGCACTCACACATAATATAAGGACCACTTCTACCAGCGCTTGACAGAGCTGTCTTATAAGCTAGATCAGTATCGGTGGTGAGATTGGCATTCTCATCAGCTGGCCTTCGCGGTGAAATTTAGCATTGTTTCGACACCCGACCAATGAATAATGCACACCATGACCACCAGTTGAAGAACCCGTCGATAGCCGTAAAATTTGAGAGCATCTGCGTAGCCTCGTCTGGTTCTCGATAGTCAATAAAAGCAGGCGCTAGAGATATTGATATTCCCGCATTAGCGAGGTCTGTTTTGAACGTCGTCCAAAAGTCATTGGAGTCGCTGTCACCTCCAAAGGTGCTGACCAAAGGTTTGCCTTCCCACTTGTAGTAACTCGAGCTGCTCGCATATTGCTTTACCAAATTTACCATGTCCGTCGTTTCCCACTCATAGGTCATATCGAACGAGATGAACAAGTCGAAATCGGCAGCCTGCGCAGCTGCAAAAGCATCCGGGTATTTGGTTTGTTCATAGGAATCTACTGCGGTATTGAGAGCTGGTTTCAAGCAGTCAGTGTGCGGATGGAATGGCGGTCGTCATGAGCTTTACCAAAACCATCAATGCCTATAGCTTGAGCTGCTGAGATATCTGCGGCCCAGTCAGACTTGGTGTAAGAATACGAATTTTGTACCTGCAACATCAGGCATATGTGTAAAGCTTCGGGATGCGAAGAAAGCGATAATGAACATACCATAAAATGAGCGAAGACATCTTCTGCGTCGACACGAAAAGACAGTAAGAGGATCTGTAATCCCGGAATGATGTAGCCAGCAAGACGCATGAAGAGGGATAAAGCAGAGAGAGGGAATTGTGCATGCGTCGGCCATGACGAACGGAAGGACATACTTGTGGTGAGGTACCGTCGGAAGTACTTTTGGCACAGCCCCAACGACTCAACCTTACTTGTCCTGAGATTATCTGTTCGTCCTGAGATTATCTGTTCCCTGCAGATCACTAAGCATCGTAAATTCCGTTACAAGCTATGAACACTGCGGCTGCCCTTCCTACAACGTCCATCTGACCGGGAACCAATCCTGAACTCATATCTTCCGATTATCTTTCCACACGCGTTCCTTCTCCTGTAAATAACCCTTTTCTGTAAATTTAACTCCCTCCTCCTTCAGTATTGCCACTTTTCTATGATACTGCGTTTTAGTCTTGCTATCGGGACCCCACTCGCCGACAAAGCCACCGATGTAGAGGGACGAAGCTATTACACGATGACAAGGGATGTATGGTGCGAAAGGATTGTTACGGAGTGCGCTGCCCACTGCGGGTAGAGAAGATCTGGGAAGGACAACTAATGCAATGTAAGGGAGTTCATACCTGAACGAGGTGAGCCTCCAACAGCTCGACATACATCAGCGTACGTCGAGACTTGTCCACGCGGTATTGATTTGGTGAAGTCGTATACATTCCATTGGTGTTCAGTTATGCGCTGAAATGAAAGGATCTTCAGATACTGTTCTAGCAGAACGTGAAGGAGAAGTATGCGCTTACCTTTCCATTGATGGTTCTGAATGTAGCCCTCTCAGCTTGACTTGTGGGATAAATTGCAGCTTTGATTTGTCCACTAATACTAGGCTGGGCTGAAGAGCGTATGACGGGCATTACTACAAATAGTTCAAGGTTGTAGAAGAGTGGTGTACTTATATATGTTTGTGAGGCATTCAATATGAATGAGTCATCGCGGTTCCGGGCAACACATGTCATGTGGAAATTGCGTCACGCGAATCAGTAGGCCGCTTGCTGGGAAAAATAGTCTTCCAACTGTGGATATCTTTGTCACCAATTGATCACTGCTTCATTTGACCTTCGACGACGACGGCGCTATCTAATTATCTCTCCTTTTGTTCTCGAATTATTTCAATGCTCCACAATTAATGAGGCTAGCTAGCACCTGTGCTTATATGGGCACATCGTGACTCCCTTTTCTTAACACCAGTCCACGCCTCGCTGATAATTTCTACAGCAAGCCTTCAACGTCGCTAAGACGAGAGACCTTTCGATTGCTAACAGTGATATTCAACAATCGTACTATATCTCTGTCAAGACCTCCCTAAAAATTCTCAACTGCCACATATCGTATTGCTAAAACCGGTCCAAGCTAGTTTCACGCGTAATATCAGACCTTATTATGTACAGACCCATCTGGATATAAAGACTTCTTTGCCAGTATGTTACATTAGACAGCTTCAACCAATTCTCGATCTCAAACTCCGTCAATACCCTGAGAGCCATATTTCTCGACATAGGCTTCATTGATCTTCCGGAGCAGGTCGTTGTTTGCTTGTGTGCACTTGTACTCTGTCGCCCAACCCGCCAGTTCCGCCTTCGAAACCGGAGATCGTTTCACCATCACCAACTCGTGTAGGTATGTCACAGCATCGGGCAAGTCATGGACCTTCGCCCCTGCTTTGGCCAAACGGTCAATCTTCGAAGTGAGTGCGTAGTGCCACGGTGCTGCTAGAACGGTGAGCCCTTTGGCTTTAAAGATTTCCCTATTTTGAGAACAGGCTTCATTGTATAGGATCATTATTTTATCCTCCTTTACGGACGCGTACAAGTTAATACTTCTCCTCAACATTCAGATTACAAGTTGAATTTGCCATACCTTGATAAAGAGAACAGTATGATTATTCAACCACTGATCGCCCAGTTTTTCAGATTTCGAGACCTTCTTTGCAGCTTCCACAACGGAATGGACATCCTCATTCTCGGTTTTTGTAGTGTAGAAGAAATCCACATCGGTCGTCGACTGGCGGGAGTGGAGAAGGACCGTATTGACAGCGCCTCCGATGGCGACAATGGTAACGTTCTTGCCTGCTTTATCAAGCTCCTTGGCCACAAGTCCAAGCAAACGAACAATCTCGTTGTCAGTGAGATCCTTCTCCGGTTCTTTATGGTCTGTCATGTTATGGAGTCTCAGAGGCCCATTATCAGAGAAGCATTGACCCATGATGTTTTGTAAAGGTTTTTAGTACTGATGGTTTGTGTGTGGATGGGGCGTCGACGCTGAGGAAAGTCCAAGTATCTTCCCATTAGATACTTATAATCACACAATCTCCATAATTAGTCAGTTCGACAGCTAGCCGTATCTCCACAGCTACCCCACTGTATCACAGCTGTCTACATCCCAAGACCCTCCAGGATCAGTCCAAATTTATATAAGTGCTAATTAATAAGTATGGTGACTGTGGTAATGTGACCTTCCTTTTGAACAGGCTGAAGTTTCCAATCTGTACATCAAAGTGGTTGACCCAATGCTACCATTCTCGAATCTCTTCTGCGAACCATTGCCTCCTTCAATCGAGGAGCTTCTCAACAATCGTGAACAGATTTTACAACGCTATCCTCGGAGAAATTTTTCTCGTTGGCGAATTTCTCGGGCATCATTATCATTCTTCTATTCACGGGACAATGCTTCTGCATCATTCTATCGCCTCTATGAGTTCGTGGTTCTGGGTTGGACGATCCAGCTCCGGAACGAGCTTGAATACTTCTGCACATCTCACCCAGACTGGGCTGTCAGTGACTTGCCAGATCCTGCTGATACGAAGGATCCTGCGCGTTATGCGTTTCTCGCAGGACTGACATATCTCATGTGTGAAGCATTCAATAGGCGTATAGAGCTTGGACTTCCGAGAGACGCACCAGCCATTGTCACTGACTGGGAGGAGCTGAAGAGGCGACCGCAAGTGCTGGAACGTGTGCCAGACTGGGTAAAGAGCGTGTCTCCTTTGACAGAGGCAGTTCGCATTCCGGACGAGAAGGGAAATTTTGTAGATACCAACGACCCCGAAGTGTGCACGCCACTGTCAAGGTTCAATATCATTATGCCTTACCCGCACATTCATTTTATTTGATGTTGGTCATGGCTGAACCCTTCGGGAATTTCGTTCCTTAAACTAGCTCGACGATTGTACACACATACATATCACGAATTTCATCGACCAGGGCTTTTTGAAGTTGTTACTTTTTCTTGTATCTTCGTTGAATGCTATCGATTAACATTTCTGCCTACGAACTGCTGAAAAGTCCATAACACAGCCACAAATTACACTCCTTTCCAAGAACCACCATGGACGCGCTCTTTGACCGGCGTCCACCCTCATCGCTGGAATTGTTCGTCGCAAACCCCTTGCATTTTCTTGCGGAACATATATACCGCTGGAGCTCCAAGTATCGACGTGGCATCATTCACGAGAATTCGATCCGTGTCGTTTGTATTTCGGACACCCACGGTTATCACGACGAAATTTCTCCTCTTCCAAGCGGCGACATCCTCATTCACGCTGGTGACCTGACTCAATCTGGCACACTGCAAGAACTTGGCAAAGCGCTTGGATGGTTTTCTGAGCAACCACACCAGTACAAAGTTTACATCGCAGGTAACCACGACCGCGCACTGAGCGAGCCCGACATTTTTGCAACCCTCCCTTCGTTTCCGAATCTCATATACCTAGAAGAGACTTCAGCTACTGTGACAATTAATGGAAGAAAACTACACATCTATGGCAGTCCACTCACTCCAAAACATGGATCATGGGCTTTCCAGTATGAACGTGAAGCGGCAGAATGGTCGGCCATTCCACTGGATACAGACATCTTGGTGACGCATGGACCACCAGCGCATCACTTAGATCTGAATGGGACGGGATGCCGGGGCTTATTAGACGCTTTATGGCGTGTTCGACCGACATTGCACGTCTTCGGACATATTCATGCTGCACGGGGGGTGGAGAGACTTGACTGGTCAGATGCCCAAGCCTCATATGATCGCATCTGTAGTGGAATCGGCAATTGGAAGGACTTGGTCCGATTGTTCTTTGGGGCGTTACGGAGAGAAGAGCAAAAGACAATCTTAGTGAACGCGGCATCGTTGGGCGGGTTTAGAGATGAACAGCGTCGAGGAGCAATTGTGGTTGACATTTAATACCCTCTTGGGTGCCTCTTCATTATGCCATTGCCGATTCATCACATATCCTGAGCTTTCCCAGCGGGATACACCGACGAGTTCACAAAGTACGACTCGGAAATCTAGGAAGTGGGCCGACATGATTGATGATTCCATCTAAATCATACACATTCCCACAGACATATGCTCTGCGTTCAAGTTTTGTCCTTGCCATTTAGGGTGTTCAACCATTGGCTAGCAGTGGGCAAATTGGGAATTCGTCGATACATCAGGAGAAATTAACAATGGCAGAAAGCGTAAAAATGTAGCAAAATTCAACATAATACATGTTTGACGCAAAGTATGGCATTATTGTGACACTCCGCTTATAGCAGCTGTCTAATTTTCATTATCAGATATCTTCCCATATTCTAGCATATTTAGAAGTAGATTTGCTTCCACTTAAGCTGGCTTCAAATGTACTGCAAATGACCATAGCATTCAAGAATCACGATGTAGTACATGGAACAGATACCAAGATGAACAAGATACCAAGATGAACAAGATACCAAGATGAACACTCACCTGATTTGAACTACTATCCCACCGAAATCATAAGATTGGGCATCTTTTTGGAGGAAGCCTTGATGTTGCTACTTTCATCCCTGCAATAAAACATTAGCTGTGCCGATTGATGTGCCTCACTAGACCGGTGGACCTACAAACCAGAATCAGTATCTCAAAAAAAGAGATCAATTCCACCGTACATAGTTGGTAGGTGTCCTTGCTATCATATATCAAGGTTAGCAAACCTAACATGAACTTTTCGACGGACGCCTCACTAGATTCATAAGAACTCCAGACTGGAGTTGAGAGTAAGCGTTTCAAGGAACAGTAAATCCTCATCCTGTCCATGTTGATGCCTTCCCGGGTTGCCTTCGCAAATTGTTTGAAGCTTTCTGAGAACCCAAAACCTAAAGTTTGCTTTGTCCTTTTCTATAGTCAATAACATCCCCAACTCACTTATCAACCAATACACAATCATTATTGGTAGGGAAGGATAACCTGCCTCTGAGGGCCGTTAACGAAGTTCGGGAAGTCGGATTCGAAATTCACCAAGTCCTCAGTACTTCTGAGGCGGAACCGGTAGGTGTTTTCAAACAGTAGCTCGAGGTCGAACTTAATAGCCATCACCAATCACACTTTGAGAACTGTTTCCGCTATCCCTGCCAGATTTTACGACTACGACATTATTTTCGTTCCTCGATTGTCGACTGGTCGCTCCGTGCTAGCTGCCTCAGCTCCCTCTTCTCCTGTCCCTTCCGCTGCCCCGTCAGCTGAGGTTGACCGGTTAAACCAAATCATTGCACCTCAAGTTGGAACTACATGAGGTATGCTTCATAAATCATCTGTAGCTCGTCCACGGGAGGTTTCGGTTGATTTTATAACGGCGCCGGCTTTCGATACCGAGTGCGAACAACTAGGAACCTTTATAAATTAATTGTGGGTTTAGTTGATGAGGTCGGTGGTTCAAATAGGCTACATAGTAGATATATCTCACGATAATAATCCAGAATTGAAAAAAAGGGCGAGGCAGCCGATTGTTCAAGAAGTACCAAGAGTACAAAAAGACAAGAACGGGGCGTGCAAGATTTATATATATGTACCACATCCCATATAACACAACAACTTCATTGGTCCAGGGACCCTTTGAGGATGCCTTGTATGATACCACGAGATATGCTCCCTCGAGCATCATTAATCATGGATATAGCTGCATCTCCAGGCTGAATTTTATTAACAATGAAACGATACCTGTGCTCATTGGGATCAGGGCTTGTGGAGTCCCAAATTACTCCAATGTCCAGCCCGACGCAAACTTTGGACCCGGCGATGCCTGGATGGAATTGATTACTTCTGGTCAAGCTCTCCTCAATGGAGACCAGCTTGTCATAGACCTTGAGAGCAAACTCAGTAATTTGTTGCGTTCCCGTGTAGTCTAAGCCTGAATCTCGGCAATACCACAGTTCCTGAAGTCGTCGTTTCTGTGAGATATCAAGGAAACGCCTAGAATATGGTTATCAGTTGAGTGTTCTTATCAACATCGATGATGATATGATTACCTCCTCTTTGGTTTCGTCATCTTCGTGATGTCGTTGAGGTTCCCGTGGCAGCGCTCATGAAGCATGTCATATCGGTTGAAAAGAGGGTTCTCAGGAATGGTATGAATGAGCTCTATCACCCGCCCAAATGTTATGAAAGTGCGGACTTCACCGAGCATGATCAACGATGGGTTATACTTGAGTGCAAAAAAGGTATATCCTGCAGAGTTGAGATTCCAAGCTTTGCAGAAATTTTCCTCGTGCTTATGAGCTTGGGTAGTAACATCCTCTCCAGAGTATTTCACATAGGGCTCCTGATTGGGAAAGAAAACGTCGGACGAACAATCACGTTTGATCACATAGCCTGTGCGAAGAAATTCAAGTCCGTTGGTTATGGATTCGACTTTGATGATCTTTTCTGAAAATCCTCCGGCTCTGCAAATCGTTCCTGCAAGTGCGCTATGGATGACAGATTTTTGCAACGCCCATTTGACAGACAACGGGTGGGGCCAAATTTGCATGTTATTCTCAATAAGTGTCCGGAGAGAGCGTTATCGGGCATCCGTCAACTCATATCTAAATTCTTCATCAGTAAGGTATTGAAGGCAACAAATACAATCTGAGGTACTCACAAGGGGTCTGAACAACCTGAGAAAAAAACAAACTGGTATTTCTTCATGTCCTTCCATGCTACTGGCATATCCTCAGGTGAGTGAAGCATCTTGCAGAAGTCAGAGGTGAGCATGAAGTCAACATGACCCCCCTTCTCCCAAAGTAAAAGTGCGAGCGTGAGCTGAAAAATGTAGTGAGACCTTGAAATCAGGAAAAATCTTCGAGTGCGCTAACCCATTCCCAAATATAAAGTTCCGCGTTCAGGAAAGACCCTTCATATGTGACGTGAAGGTACATGGCTTGTTGCAGAACTTTGTTTTCCTTATACATAGCATGGAACAGTCGACGACGTTCATAAGTCATTTGCCACTTGAAGATGCACCAATTGAAACTTCGTTCCTGCATGCTTCTCGCCGATGCCAAATTCGTTAGAGGTTTGGGAGAAAGATCGTGGTCATACAATAGGAACAGAGTTTTTTTTGGCAACTTGGCCATGTTTTCCTCAATTTTTGATGATCGCGAACTTAGTCCCTGCCCCTCGGAATCCCGAGCAGCTAGCGTTCTAAACTGTTGAAGCACATCTTGCTCTGAACGAGGCTTTACAGCTTTGCCTATTTCTAGTCGTGAGCTTCTACATAACACCTTTTACAAAAATTTGAAAACAAATACCTTGGTAGTTATACTCATCAACCATCTCCCCAGCCATATGAGAAGGACGGCATACATGATATGGTGAGTGAGTTGCTTCAATAGATTCTGTCCTAGACAAGTTGGAACATCCTTGAGCAGGCCGGGCAGAAACACATGTATTTCGTTGAAATAAGCCAATGGTCTCAGAGGGGCTTCCTAGAAAAGTTGGGTCAGCAGGGGATAGTGCCCGGGAACCAATAGATGGTCCTGGCGTGGGAGATAGTGCTCCAATAGCACTCGAAGGTTTAGATGCACGCGATGGTGCCCGAGGAGTGACCGAGGGTCCTGGCGTAAGAGATAGTGCTAGAGGAGTGTTAGAAATTTGGGGCTGAGCAGTGCTACGAGGATTGTTGGAGGGTCCTAGCGAATGGGCTGGTGAATGGGCGGGTGCCCGAACAGTGCTAGAGGGCCCGGGATTATGCTGAGATGAATTGGCACGATTACCGTGGGTAGATGACCCCTGTGATGAACGACGGTCTCCGAGACTCGCTGAAGGGTCAGGTTGCCCAGTAGAACTTGAGATGGAAGCAGGTAAGTCAATTGAAGGTGCACCTAACAATGAATGAATTAGTCTTTCGGATTAGGGAGGTTTTTGAGATAGTACCCCAGCCATGATAGCCACAAATCACAGGCCCAGGCCCTGGCACGGCGGATCCTGACATAGCTGGCAGTCCACCAAGTGCAGCTGTTAAGTCGAATGGTCTCATTGCTTGAGATATATGTGTCGGTACATCCTGGAATTGCAGGTGAGCAGGGTCAGGACCTATGCCGTTATTAGAATACGGAGATGGATGGAGAATTGGAAGCTGGGGTCCGGCGTTCCAGACCGCTCGGAGTTGGTGATTATTCAACTCCTCACCAGCTTCCACTCGTTCAACCCAGGCGAGTTCCCGCTTCTGTAACGTTTGACGATGGTTGTGAACAATCCAACTCCACTTAATGACTCCATGAATAGTTTCGGCCAGTGTAGCAGGTCGTCGTTCGGGCACATTTCCTGGACCAAACCTTTGATGTCCTGGACATGCGGCCGTGCAGTTACGGTGAAAGTTAATGTTCCTGACATGGTCATAGCTGCGACCACTGATGTTCACAGGCCAGATGAACACGTCTTGAAAAACACTATTGACCCGAGCATTCATCGAGTGTTGACATGTATGAGGGCATACTATGAAACGTCCGGTTTCCCATCCATCCATGAATGGACCTATATATACACCAGATGGGTGCACAGATGGAGGAGCAGGAGGGAGAGGTCGAGAAGGGTCAAGTTGCAGGACGGGTAAGCTACCCATCATGAGAATAGAATTCAACGATGCTAATCAACAATAATCAAAGACGGTGGCAGTTAAGAGTCAAGAAGGGAAACAAGGAATCGTCATGTTTTCGCGAACTTGGTCAGCCTAAGTCACGCCTACACTCATTCTACGATTTTTATGCGATTTCGAGATGAATTTAATTGTCAAGCTACAGATCCAACATTCGACCGCTGATGGCCCACTGATTTTTGTAATTTAAATGGCACCCGATTCCTATGACGCCCCTCCAAATTTGAATCAATCTCAGTATGCAGCAACAGTGGACTGGCCAAGGTATCTTTGGATGAACATTAAGCTTATGCATCTACGTAAGTACCTCCTTCAAGCTGTATCTCGATTTCTTTCCATATTAAGGCCTGGTTGCCCTGCAGCCTTTGTTCTATCCTTTGAGATTCTTACCTCGTCCTTCACTCGGAGTAGGGGGAAGGAACTTCAACCGTGTCATTGGTGATACACTGTACTTCCAGTACTTTCTCGGTATTTCTGTGGGGACACATTCTGAGTGGTCGCGAAAAGAGCACCTTCCTATCACGATTGACGAGCTACAAGGCGAAGGAAAACTTTTGTGGGACGGAAAAAAGGTTGTCCTGTTTTGTTATCGTGCAGAATCCGCCCCTCAATATGATATGCTTTCAGGTGGGGCATATATAGTCCTCGTAAGGAATTTTATTCAACTAGAGCTTAAACGACGAGGTTTAGAACATCGCGATCATGTCATATTGTGAGTACTGTCGACTTCAGCTATACATCCTGGTCTAGATTTATTATGTCTGCGCTTTTCTGTTTAGCTGTCATTCCCGTGACGCATTTCCCAACTCCCCTTTGGCAAGTAAGTCAAGCGATTCAATACTTGATTTCCGTTGGAAATGTAGAGCCTTCCATTCTCCAAGTTTTTGACGATTATGCTGGGGGAAATCCTCCGCCCATCATATCTCCTGGGACACGTCTCTGAGGAGCTTACATGATGTCACCATGGATTTTAATGACAGGAACGGGATCTGAAGAGAGCAAGGATATCCTTCCTTCCTTCTGAATATGACTCCCTACTTATACTCCTCCAACTTATCTTCGTCCATATCGTCCAAGAGCCAGTTCGCCTCGGCCACAGCGTACGTCTTCTTCGCACATGCCTTCAATATCCTCTGCTTCACCTCCTGACCAATTGCCTTGGCTGCTTCGTAGTGAGCAGCGGGAACCCAGGTCTCCTCCCTGTAGCCGACAAAATCCCTCAGCCACCTCTCACCGCGTTCTGCGTTTGCCAAAGCCTGCCAAATCTCCTCCGCCGCGGCAATCTCCTTCTCCGTGAAAGCGCAGACATAATAAATTTAGACAGGATGTATAGTTGAAGTCGACAGTACTCACAATATGACATGATTGCGATGTTTATTGCCGTTTGCATAATAGTTTGCGGGCCGGCATTTCACGTCGAAATTTGCACTTTTGAGTACCAATCATCTGAGAGCGATATCTCGATGAATACTTCACATTACTTGATGATCTTGGGTGCATTTTAATGCTAGAGACTGCGCTGAGGGCACCACGTAGCCAGATTCTCTAAAATATAATTTTTTAATACTCTCATCTTTGTGGTTGAATCTGGCAGGGTGCGAAGGGTTGAGCTCGATTACATTAGTGTACAAGTATAAAAACTACATGGAAACCTTTCTTAGATATGTCTTGAGGGCATTGTACAAGGGGGGACATGGAAACCAATTCACTTCGTTGAGTGACAATTTCCGGAGTTGGTGTTAATGTCACTTGCAGACACACTTTGCACATATCAAAGAGAATTCTGCAATTTTGCAGTGAATGCCCTCAAAACATATCTAACAAAGATTCCCATATAGCTTTTATACTTGTACACTACTGCGATCAAGCTCAATCCTTCACACCCTGCCATAATCAACCACGAAGATGAGAGTATTAAAAAATTATATTTTAGAGAATCTGGCTACGTGGTGCCCTCAGCGCAGTCTCTAGCATTAAAATGCACCCAAGATCATCAAGTAATGTGAAGTATTCATCGAGATATCGCTCTCAGATGATTGGTGCTCAAAAGTGCAAATTTCGACGTGAAATGCCGGCCCGCAAACTATTATGCAAACGGCAATAAGCTTAATTTCTTACTGGGATTATATATGCCCCACCTGAAAGCACATCGTATTGAGGGACGGATTCTGCACGATAACAAAAAAGGACAACCTTTTTTCCGTCCTTTTTGACAAAAGTTTTCCTTCACCATGTAACGTGATAGCATCCGCACGTGCCCATGGTATTGCGTCACGCGAATAGGTGTCTATGACATATGTTCCTTTTTTGGCGTTCTCCTACATCCTTCATGTGCAGCTGAATGCAGTGACGGAATAGCATTCTCTGCTCATTTGGCGTCAGCGTCTCCACCTACCTGTACAATCTTTATGGCATCTAGAGCAGCAGAAGGAGCATACAGCAAATACGTGTCCTATATCAAGAGAATTTGCATCAAGGCCCACCAACGCTACCTTGAAGAAACCGTTCAGAACTCCATCTGATAATGGCTTCTAAACAGCCTACTCAGACTGATGTCGCAGAGGAGACCATTGAAACCGACGTTGTTGCTGTACAGGTAGTCGCAGGGCCTTCTTCTATGCTCTTTCCTACCCTTCGTGAAGAAGGAAGTCCTCCGTCGACCTCCCCTGGTAAGCTCTGATCACGAGAATATCGCTTAAGAATCCTCGTAGTAACTTCTACCCGTAGACTCGAACGCTACTTCTACACTGACGTACTCTGACAAACTCTCTGCGTTGCCTCCATCAATGGCAAGTCCAAACCTCAATCGCGGAGCCCGATCTCCTATGATGAACAGTCACGGTCAATCGCCTCGAATATTTAGACATAGTCTTGATGCGTCCAGGTCCTGGCCGAGCATATCACAGTCTGGGACTAATATGGATTCATTTGCTGGATTTAGCCCAACGCTTCCTGATGCTGACAAAGGAATATCGGGTAAGGAGACAAGGAGGCCTCGGGTGAGCGCGTCTGAGGGATCTCTTGACCACGAGACTTCTCGTAGGGCATCGATGGAAAGTGACAGGACATCGTTACCGACAATGCAAAGTGTTCGACAAGGTCAATTTGATTAATGAATCCGTTCTCTTATTATACATTGACCCCTCTATCAGTCCTGCATCGACTTCGCCGTGGCAGTGATCCTACTGCATCCTCTTATGCTGTACCCGGCGACTATACCATCAAATCCGACAATCTCGATGCTGGCTCCCGATCTCCATCGCATTCGCGCTCCAGAGCTGCATCGCCTCTGAGGATACTCCAGCAATGGTCCCAAGGTATCCATCATCGACCACACACCTCTCACCATGAAGAACCTTTTATTCCTGTTGATCCTTTCCAGTCCCAGTTCCTTTTCAGTCTGCGGTCGGGATCTCCTAGGGTTCGTTTGCCGATGTGGATTCGGAAGCGTCTGCCTAGTAAGGTCAACAACACAGAAGGTCTCCCTATGAAAGCCACCACTCATTCCCATAATACTTCTGCCGCTCATCATTCGATTGATCCTCACGCAGAAGAGAATGGTTTCGCATTTGCTGCACATGTCCATAAATCTGACCACGTCCATTCCATGGACATGCATATGATCCGTATCTTCTTCCTAGACACTCTTCCGCGGGTCATATATCTGCACCTGCTGTTGCGCATTCCCTGGATGTATTTTTCGCGTGTCGCGCGAATATTTGAAGATGCAGAGGTCAGCAGGCCAGATATTCAGCGCATGATTGACGCTTGCGGAAGGGGCGGGAGCCATTTCTCGCAAAGCCAGATGCGCGCGAACTCGCTAGGGCCAGAACTCACCAATGCTCAAATAAATGCATTGAACGTGCCTGCTACGAACACGGATGCTGCTAATGCAGGAACAAGCCAGAAGGTGCGACTCCCGAATAATCCTCTAAGCCCCACCGGGACGGGCTTGGGCCCGACATCTGCCACAAATTTGGCAGCAGCAGCAGTCGCATCCGTAGTGGACCTTCCGCTACCATTGCCAGAAGATTGGAAATCACCTTTAGTATCCCCTTCGCTTATTCGCTTCAAGCTTTCTTGGGAGACCTTTATTGATTCCTTGATGAGAGAATGGAAGACTCTGAATGTTGTCTCAGCTTTGCTATTATCGTACGTGACCTGCAAGTCTTTTCCTTGATAATGATTGACCAGTACGATATTTCAGTGCTATTTTAACCATGTTTCAAATCGAGGACGCTGCGACAGATCCCCTTACTAGATCCGCTGCTTTACTATCTCTAGTGTGTGCTATCATGAGTCTTTCATACGGATGTATCTATATTGTACGGTTTGGGACGATGAGGAGCATGTATCGTGCTTCTATCTGGGCTGAAGTATGTTCGTTTCCAGTGTCCAATCACAAGTTCATTCATGAAAACTCTTTCCGATGACAGGAAGCGCAGAAAACGAAGACGCTGCTCTGGTGGAATGTCTGGGTCCTACTGGGAATGCCTGCAGTGTGGATGTCATGGTCGATGATCCTCTTCATCCTCTCAATCTTATCATTTGTCTGGCGAACCGGTGCAGAATCTGATCCACGGGACCGTGCTCCTCTTAGTGACCGAGCTGCACTAGGTCCTCGCATCGCCATCACATTCGTTTTCTTCCTCGGGATGCTATATTTCTTTCTAATAGTGCGCACGCTGCAAAGCTATGGCTCAAATAGCGCCGGTCGCGGCAAAAGGACTCGGGTGTATATTGAATCCCGGACTCGGAGTAGAGAAGGTACTCATCGTCCGCACGATACTTACACTCATGGGACAACGGTGATTGAGCGAAAACAAGAAATACGCACGCAACAGGCCAACGACGGCCAACGAACGCCAGATCACGGTCGCCGGTCTCATACAGTAGACGTAGTGGCTGATGTGATACGAGGGAGAGAACGGGACCGCCGTGTTCTTGTAAAGAAGGGCACTCCGGATGTATCCACTAGACTACAACCTCTCCGTCGTCCAATATTCGGGCTTGGATTAGGAGGAGCTGTTGGGGAAGGGGAAGGAACAGATTCCGAATTTGATCTTGAGAAAGGTGTCACTGGACATCTGGATGGAAACATGGAACTTTTATGATCACGGATATTGAACTTTAGTCTACAAGTGCGGTTGGTTCTATCTTATCCCATTGAAATTTACAATGCAATGCTTTACGCTGATGATTTTAAGAACTGCCTCTATGAACTATTTCGAGATTCATAATTCGCCTAGAAATCATTCGACATTTGAACTTTCGCTCTAAAAGCCTTCGTTTACTCCTTCCGCTTTTGGATTGCTTCGATAAGCTCTCAACAGATCATTAGGCCAACTTGCAGGCGGAGCTTTCCCCGCTGGCATTCGACTGCACAACGCCTGCTGGACCACAGCGTCCGCAAGGACCCTTTCAATATCCAATCTTCCAAATTGAGCTTCAGTCTCTTCTTGCAACCCTTCCTTTCCAGCAACAATACCTCTCTGAAAATCACTCAAAACGGCAAGCCGAACAATGCGAACCAGGCCACCCATTCGCTCAGCAACCTGGGGAGTGCTATGCAAAGCTATCGCACGCCAGACTTCTTCAATATCGTCGTGTGAGATGGAAGGATCTCCAGCTGCTCGTAAGAGCGATGCCGCTGCGTCTGCACCCTCGATCTCGAACCGCTGAAGTTCGTCCGAGTCAAGTTTGGCAAAAGCAGTAGTAGCACCTATGTCATGGAGTATGCAGGCGGTAAAAAGGAGAGGAAAGCGGGACGAAGAGAGCCCCCCATGCTCGCCGAATGCCCGAGCGTAGATCCAGACACGCAGACAGTGGTTCAAGATTGCTGGAGGGAGATGCTGGCTTGCCAGAGCATACGCAGTGCGAGAAATGGAATCCTGTGGGACAGAAGCTGTCACCGTCTCAGGATTCAGAGAATTTTCGACTACATGGGAGTCCTGACACATGATAGGTGATAGGTTCTCAATTCTTGCCTTGTTCTTCGTTGAATCTGTGGTTGCGCTTAGAAATCACCACACACACTTTAGCCGCACCGAACGGAATGCAAAAAAGTATCATTGGCCAACGTGGGGATCGAACCCAAGACCTTCGCGTTATTAGCACGACGCTCTAACCAACTGAGCTAGTCGGCCTGTGATGCTTCTGTTAAACTACAATTCCACATGTGGAGAATTGTGATATTTCAATGAAATCACAATTTATCACCTCCCTCATCACACGATAAGATAGTCTAGCTAGATCATCGTGTAATATATGATTATACTATCACTGTCAGGGATCTTCGACCGACAGGGTACTTCCGATTTTGAGAATGCACTCATTTATGAGACATTGAGCCCTTCTCTACTCTAAACC